>PQWD01003970.1:0-73194 GCA_019425675.1 Leucinodes orbonalis | reverse complement strand
TTATCCTGCTCCCAATCGCAGCTTCCTCAAGAATCTTTCAATAAACACGTCCGAGTGGCCAACATCGTGGACCCATCCAATACAAAGAATGCTGAGAACCAATCTCACGACACATCTCTCTACATATAAATGCAAAGATTACTGAGCTGTAACGGGCATACTAGATCCCTACATAAGATCCGAAATAATCATCTATTTCCCATATCACGTGTTAAATACGCGTATTTTGAACGAAATGGCGCTTTCACAAATTACGGGCCCTAAATACTTGTTTGAGAGAGATTAATCAGGAGTAAGATCAGGAAATAACTAAGGATATTTATTATGCATTTAAAATATATAAATTATATACATAAGATAAATAACATAGAGTATAATAACAAATAAGTGATATTGAATACATATAGCATACAAATATTATAAATTTCTAATATTATTCTACTATATAATTTGGATAAAACCGTTATAATATGCTAATATCATTGTTATAGTAAAAGTGATTTTATGCAAGTGGGAAAAGGAATCTTAAGGGAGGTTAGATTCGAGTAGGAAAGAGGAAGATTAATAAGAGGACATGAGAATATATATGGTCTACTCGCTCCCGATTATCCGTCCCACATCACAAATATTACTACTAATTTAATATGAGTTTTGGCGAGGTTGGTCTGAGTACAAATACATGACAATCTTAACCTTTATTTAGTAGTAAGACACGCGCTTTACCGAATTTTATTTTATAAAACCAAGGTTTGATGAGGATTGACTCTTGAATGCTGAAAAATATCTACCTATTTAATTACTACTAGATTTCCCATAGTAGTTTTCCAAGAGTCATAAATATATATTTTAGAAATGCGTTGCTAGGTCTTGGTTGGTAAATATTTTATGAAGGAAACCATGTCTCCACAAACACTCATCATTAGCAGACGGTCAGCTGTTCATTGCCTTGATTCCTTACATTCTAGGGACTCCAGTTGCAAATCTCCTACAATCAGTCCTTTCAAAACACACTGAGAAGATGCTTCTTAGTCAAGTAACGGGCAATTTTGTTATTAGACATTAAAAGGGGTATTAATGTCTGTAAGGCGCTCATAGAATTCTCCCCGAAAGTACTACACATCTTTTTAATATTCATAAGAAGGAATATTCCACAGCTTTAAGCAGGACCATACATTCCCAGTGAAAACTGTTTGATTTGGGGAAGTTTAACTTTTGGAACTATAATTGTAAAATTGATGGTGGTAAACACAACTCCGACCAAACCTGTTCAGGGCTTTAGAGGCATCAGTATTATATGGTGATGGTTGGAAAACCTTTCATGGTAATTATATTTAAATTGATTACTAACGACCGGATCATCTTTTAGTTACACAGATTGTATATGGATTGAGGTGCTAAATTAAGCGAATCATAATCAACTGTTAATATCGGAAGATGTTGAACGATTGGAGCGGGATTTGGATTGTATAAAAGTTATTGTAGCAGGTTTAGTAAGAGCATTGGGTAATTGTTTATGGACCTAAATACACTTTATGATTTCTCATTCATTGTGAAATGTCTTCCTTTACTGCAGTCTAAAAGGCGTTGGAGTTTTCTGCAAGATTCGGTGATTTAGGAAGTTTGAATGTTCGAAAAAGAAAATTTATCAGATAAGAACTGTCGTCGCAAATGTAAGGGAGTGGGTCCAACTTCTAATTTGAGTAGCATTAATGGTACTACTTCTCCATTGCACCTGTAATTTATGCGTAAGGCCTTTTGCTGAATTAATCTAACTTTTTTAAAGCAGATTTGTTTCCAGGTTCTAATACAATGTGACTCATAATCTAATACACTCCTGATAAAGCATTATGAAATATAGTTTTTGAGCATGTATATGGATGAACACCCCACAGACGCTGTAGGGCATCTTTACATATTTAATATAAATTCTCACAATTTAGTAACTATTAATTACAATGATCCATGCCAACATTTTTACAATCTAGGATTCGACACCTAAAATATTTTATGAGTCTGAGTATTATAATGTCATCCATATAAGATTGATACAGAGGAGGTGTTCTTTGTCCGAAAACTCATTGGCACTACTTTTGGATGTGGAAAGTTCTAAACCCATTTGATCATCTCCGTTTTTAATCCAATTAATGCCGAAAGAAAGAACATTACAAGCATATTTAAACGATTTGTTCATGAGAATGTATTAACAAAAAGGTTCATCTGCATCATTCGAAGGATTCTACTTGTCCTTTAAGCTATTCTCTAAATCAAATGTATAGATGTATACAATAAAGGGCTCAAAACACGATCCCTGAGGGTCAATCTCTCCATATTACGCGAGATATTTTGAATACCATCTTCTAGACATAAATTAATTTTACGTTGACATGATATTTTATAATATATATTTTAACATGTTTATAGGAACCCTAAGTGCTTAATTTTTTATTAAGGACAGTAATAGAAACATTGTCATAACGGATTAATGTTCAGGCAACAGCATTATGCATTCATTATTAGTAAAAGCTACACGAATATCAGTGTAAAGCTACGATACTATCCATAGGTACTACTTACCCTTTTCTAATTCCAAAACTGAGAGTTAGATAAAAATTGGCTTTTTCTGGTATACACCTAAAACGATTCACAATGTTCTATATATTTTAATTCAACAGGCTTGTTAAACGATCTCGAATTGTCTGTAACCTATCACAATCTGAGTGATTTATTATGTGGCTTAGAATTTGGCAACACCATTTTGACATTTCCATTCATCTGGCTTTCACCTGTCAACATTTATTTTGTTTACAATCCCCAGGATAACTAATTTATGAAATATCCACAGATTACGTAAAAAAGATATTATGGAATGCATTCTATACCGGGTGTGAGTCCTTAACGTTACTTAATATACCTTTTAGTATCTACCAATGAAAGGGTGAATCTAGGTTCGAAATAGATTGACGACGTAGATTTACAAATAAAAGTTGGAAATTGTTTGATATGATTGGGCTACTTCAGGGACCCAGGGGGAAGCCATTATCAAGGAAGTTATAACTAAGTTATCCGGAAGGAGTGCGAAGTTGAACCACAAAAACAGATTTAAATTCTTCTCTATATTTACGTCCAGGACTATATGGTACGCTGTGTCGGGTTGATACAGACTCACAGATTGTCTTCCGAACTTCAAAATTTTGTCTGTTTAAATTATGTTTCCGTTTCTTCGCTATTCAACATTAAATTAATCAAAATTATCGACCTGTTCATGTTACGTTATAATTTCTTTCTGCGTTTCTTTTTAATAGCAGAACTACACTTTGACATCCCACCAAGGGAGTGATGGAAGAGTAGCTAGGTCGTATCTTAGGAAATACGTCATTGCACTTATTAAAACCTTGTGCAAAGGAACTGCACATTATTCCACACCCCACTCATTCATTTTAGGTAGATGATGATAATTTATCCTGAACAAGCCTTAAAACTTTTCCCAATCATTATCTTATTACTATTTCCGGTATTTGTGCTTAAGTTGTGATTTATGTCTAGTTAGTTTTAGGAAAAGCTCTCGCGTCTGGCGAAGTAATAAAATTACAAAAATGATTCACTGCCATAAGGAGAGGAAGTTGTGGACCAGGACAGCAAATTTAGCAAGACTTTGATACAGTGGATAATTCATATCACTTGTTACCCTGGTCCAGGAGCTGTGTGATCGTGTGGAAGCCCAGTATTTAATACAACACAAATTATTTTGATTCCTAGTATATTCAATTACATTCTTCACCATAATTGTTTGTAATGGAATACCCCATTGATTATGACAGTTAAAGTCGCCCATTACTAAAAAAGGTTTAGGAGTGACTTGTCGGCACTTTTTTCGATGGGGCTGGAAACACTATTGTTGGCGGTTGGCGGCTGTTTGCAAATATCTGTGGAAATTCGTGACAGATGATTCGATTTCGAATTTCGAATTTGGAATAACTGAGTTCGAAATTAATTTTGGAACACTAATTTCGTAATTTATTACAGCTCTATCTTACTATGGGTAATGTATGGAAATTGGTCATTATCATCGTCATTATTAGCATTAAACCTCCGAGCTTACCCATAAAGGGTCAATAGGCCTTAGTCGTCCACGAGGGTCCAGTGCGGATTGGCCGACTTCACGCACAACCTTTGAATTTCATCGTAGGCATGCGCAGGTTTTCTAACGATGTTTTCCTTCTCCGTAAGAGCATGGGATAAACGTACATAATTATAATTTCGAAAACATTGGTATTTGGCAAGATTTGGACCTGCACTCTCCAGATCAGAAGGCAGTAGTCCACACCAATGAGCCACCGACGCTCTCAAATAGGAAATAGGTCGATTTGATAGATTGTTAAAAGTAGCTTAGAAGATAATCCTTACTAATACTATAAATGTGAAGTGTGTCTGTTCGTCGGTCTTTCATGGCAAAACGGACGGACACACGTAATTATTAAGTGGAGATGGTGGAAGGGTTGGAAAGTATTATTTGTCTCAATTTAACTTCACATTTGCCTAAAATGGAGTGTGGAAGTTTGTATGGAGCATTCCGCAACTGTTAAGGTAAAATCTAAAAATTAATCTTGCATCATTTTTTTTCGGAAATCAGCCCCCAAAGTCTAAAGAGGGGAAAATGTTATATGGGACTTTTCAAGATTAAAAGCTTAAAATCAGTCAGAGCCTTGCACTTATGCAAGTCTTTGAGCATCTAAAGTAATAAAACGAGAAACATTTCAAGTTTAGATATTTTTCGTAAAAAATTTTCGCTCCACCAATAACTAACACGATTAAAAAATCACAACCGTAGGTGTAGACAATTGCACAAACATTCGCCCCTAAAAGACGGTGTCAATAACACCCTAAAACTATTTGCGATGCAATGAATGCCATAAATAATATCGCAACTCAAACACCGCCATATTGTTCGCGAGCAAATATTCGCGCCCTCTGTAATTATTCGCTGTGTTTGCGCAGTTGGCAGCAGTGGCTGTCACTATGACAAATTGGCGGGACGTGCGTCGGAGATGTTTGAATTTGGAATGCGCGGCTTTGGGCTGCGGCTGTATGGTTTATGCTGGCTAGTATTTTTAGGCTGTAGATACATAAATGATTTTTATTCGATGGCTCGACTTAATAGTAAAACAAGAATAAAAGAACACAAAAAATATGCTACTTAAACTATTACATTTACAATTAATTAAATATTGACAAAAGAGTCCATAACAGTGATCTGAGTAGAAGTCGTGGAATAGTTCTTAATTCGTATTTTATCACAGTTTTTTCGGTTGGCTGTGTAGCTACACTACTTTTGGATGACTGTTTAGCCTGCATAACGGACCTATTACATACCTCCACTAGCCTCCAATATGGGTCTAGCTAAACGTTGAAATAATTATAGATACTAAAATGCTATCTGACTGTGAACCAATTAAATGATATTCTTTACGCTTTCTTCATAAGAGGTATTGGGTTCATACATGACCATCTTTCTTAGTACTGGTCTGTATAACAATTGTATTTTTGACTGAAATGTTTAGGTATATTAGATTAGGTCTACCGTGATCACAAGTCTAATTTTAATACTCCGTATTGTAAATGTGAATATTAGAACATATATTTTTGTCACCACAGAATATAGCTTGGCTTTTGTCTTGTATACCTACCATTGTATACAAGACAAAAGCCGAGTGTATTGTCAGTGTTTCTCTGAGAAATCAAAGAGAAAACGAAATTACAATTTTATTTTGACAAAAAAAACCTTACATTGTCTGTTTGGTTCTTAGCAAAATCCTCAGAGGTCCCTGCTAAAAGTGTACTGACGCGAAAACACTTCAAAACCGCCGCTGAGAAAAAGTAAAAGGTACTAAGGCCCTTGGTTACACAATTGAACGCCTTTCGAAAAATTTTTGCCGCCAAAAATCGCAGAAATGTCATCCGAGCGTAAACCTTTTGTGAAATTAAGACAAGCCATTTGGTATTCTAGTAGTTCGAGTTTAGGGCAGTTTTCGAGTTGGATTTAGCGACCAATTGTGGATCAGAGATAGTATCTGGGGTTTTAGGATAATCTTTTGTTGACAGAATCAAGGTGCGCTGAGGGAAGCACAGAATGTGGTTTCCGAGAATGGTTATTAGTAGTTGAAAGTGACATTTTTTTTCTTAAAAAAACATTTTGCAGGGCGGGAAACTGAAAAAAAAACAATGAAACCTTTTAAGGGCTTATGAAAACATGTACCTATAACTAGTCAAAATCAGTTACAAATGGTAGACTTGTGAGTATTCTAACTCAATTTCATATTAACCGAAATACACACGCATTCACTAAGTGGTAGACTAGTACTGAGTCGTCTAGGTACCACCGCAGTCAGATATCGTCCCGGGACATAGAAGTTTTATGGCAGAAGTGCCCCGGGATATATGTGTTATTTCAACTCACTTGTTTTTCGAGCTGACTTCTGCTGTTGGCCTCATCGAAGCCTGCATCGATTTCAGCCTAAACAAATTATGCAAAAATCGTACGTACTAATATAAACCCGATAAAGAACAATAAACATTCTCAAATCTAAGTACTTGTAATCCATTTACTAAAAGAATAACAACTTTGTACGTAAATAAAAAAATGTAGACTCCGTTCATGGTATCCGCATCAAGGTATGCGTCTGTTTTTTTATCATCTAATTATGTGGAATTTAATGTTATTTATGGTTACCAAACGGCAACGGTATTATCAGAACCAAGCCACGCAAAAAAAAAAAAACAATAGGTCATGGTAGATATGTCATGAGAATTATGTTCTTTGTACTTCCTTAGGTAAATCTACTGAAAGAAAAATGCAATAAATGCACTGGTTGATGAAACTTAACAGACCATCTGTATCAATATAGCAAATTTTAGTGTGTAGTGCACGTGTATTACAATAAAACTTGTATTCTTCATCTTTCTACGTATCATGCCATATTTTTTACACCTTCTCAAATGTCATCACTTCGATATTGCTCGTCACTTTTTTCACACACAATGCGTGATAGCCCCTCGAATTGGCAAAGGAATCTCAGGTAACAGCCGAAAAAAAAACAAACGTGACAAAATGTCTGTAAACACGTACCTCGACAATTAAAAAAAAGGTTTCGAATTTTGCAATCCCGCCTCGTGACGAATGAAACGTTCATTCAAACTTCAAATTTGGAAGGCGTTCTGCACGTTTGACTTTTTGTTTTTTTTTCTCCATTCTCAATGTTGCAATAGTGCGTAAAATTGCCGGCGTGTAGGTAATTTAAAATAGTTTATGATTGATGCAAAAAATATGAGATCGGCTTTGGTTAATTGGAACCGACGTGCGTTCAATCGAATGGTTTATTCGTATATTATACGCGTATGAGGCGTGGATAATTGCAATACTGTGCTTGACTTGATAGCACGCTTTTTGTACTGTTTAATAAGTATCCTACTATTGTAATCAAGTATCAATGGAGTTCAAGTAGATACAAGATATTAGAAATTGGTAATTGTTAAACGATTTGTGCGTAATGGCTCTGCTATTACTAGTATTTTGCCGTATTTTCACACGTAAAACTTAAGTTGTGTATGACTAACACTTTAACAAACAGCTAACGAATTTAATTTGTATGTAAGTTTTTTCTGATCATTAAGTACTATAACAATCGCAACTCCGTAAAAGCAACTAGTGCATTGCCATCCTTTAAACGAGGATACTACATAGTATATATTATATTATCTGTTATACTATTAAAACTCATCATCATCATCATCAGCTCATTAAACGTCCCCACCGAGGGGCACGAGCCTACCCGTATAGGGTGATTAGGCCTTAATCGTCCACGCGGGCCCAGTGCGGATTGGACGACTTCACACACAACCTTCGAATCTCTTCGCAGGCGTGCATGAAGGTTTCCTCACGATGTTTTCCTTCACCGTAAGAGCGTCGGATAACGTACATATCTTTTCAAAATTTGAAAACACATGTACGTGTCGGGATTTGAACCTCAGCTCTCCCGGTAAGGCGACAGTCCACACCATTGAGCCACCGACGCTCTTACTATTAAAACTATTTATTAAATATTGTTTCAAAGTATTTCAAATGGTCTTCACTTTAATTTCGATAAAGACAGATAATTTATTTGTCTGAACATGTGTTAACAACTTAATACCTAGGTATGGAGTAACTATATATAATAAGTTCCAACATATACCAATACAATGCTTTGTTGTTATGAACAAATGATTTGTTAATACAATTATAATTAGTAACTAATATAACAAAGAAAATATTCGAAAAGATAAATCTTTTCTTACGGAATTACTTATCGCTGTTGGTCGTAGTTGGCCTTTACAGCTTCACCGGACATTAAATTTAATTATTTTTCGCAGGTCCACAATGCAGTCGAGCAATCCCACCGCTGGGCAATCACTATAACCACCGGTCATCATGCGGCGCGTGCGGGTTCGGTGACTGCGCCCAGCATGGCGCTCCTCAACGCGGCCTCGGCGCCCGGGCCTGCGCCCTCCGGCCCAGCCGCCCCGCAGGTAACGCCTAACGCCTATATTTTTTATCATCATCATCGCATTAAACGTCCCCACCAAGGGGCACGAGCCTACCCGTATAGGCCTTAGTCGTCCACGCGGGCCCAGTGCGGATTGGACTTCACGCACAACCTTTGAATCTCTTCGCAGGCGTGCGCAGGTGTCCTCACGATGTTTTCCTTCACGGTAAGAGCGTCGGATGAAGTACTTATATTTTTCGGAAATTAGAAACACATTGGTACGTGGTGGATTTGAACCTCAGCCCTCCCGGTAGGAGGGCACCAGTCCACACCATTGAGCCACCAACGCTCGATATATTTTTATGTTATAAGTGTATAGATATTTACGAAAGATGACAGATGGCGGCTTTCTGAGCAAGATTAAGAATTACAAATTACACCATAATGCTCGAAATCCGTCTGTGTCGCCACACGTTTGCGCCAAATGTGGTCGTATGTGTTGTTCCCGAATCGGGTTATAAAGTCATGAAAAATCCATCCACACCACCTGGAAACTTTCGCTTCCAAAACCGTTCGTTTCTTCCGCGTGCGTGCAATTTATGGAACGACCGCCCAGCCTCGGTGTTCCCTAATAACCACGACATGTCCTTCAAACGAGGTTTAAAGAGAGCCCTTTCCTCTATAGGCAGCGGCATGCTTTGCTTTAAGCGTTTCAGTTGTCCATGAGCGGCGGTTACCGTTTACCATCAGATGTGCCGCCTGCTCGTCTGCCTACATCACTATAGTAGTAAAACAAAGTAGCTTTTTTTGTCCCTATTTCCCTATATCCCTGTGTGCCCTTTAATCTTTGAAACTACGCAACGGATTTAATGCAGTTTTTTCAATAGATGGAGTGATTCAAGAGAAAGGTTTATACGTATAATATCCATTTTATATCGGAGAAATACTGTTATTTTTGCGGTTTTCTAATGTTTTTTGTTATTTACTTTCTACAAAAAATGTCAAATTTTTGAAGCGATTTTAACCAAAACAACATTAATCCTTATCCAATTAAAACCTTAAATAAATTGTTGATTTAAAATACATCTATATGGCCCTCTACAGCATATGATTTAAATAAATATTTTCGAAGATATTTTGAAAAATTGCGGTACGTAGCGTTTGCGGCGGTACCGGCCGACCGGGCAGGCGGGAGCGTGCCTATTACGAATATCACCATTGCACCCGTGCGAAGCATGGGCGAGTCGCTAGGAAGCAATAAAAAAACTATATAGAAAAATAACTTACTCCATTTTGTCACCCCTCTCGTCCCCAGGCACACCACTCGTCGACGCCGCTTCACCACTACTTCCATTACCTGAAGCAGCCGTCTCCGTTGGCGCAGAACCCTTACGCGCACCACTCGAGCCACCACATGGCCATGGGCCCCGGCCCTTTAGGAGGACTAGGCCCTTTTGGACTCACGCACCACGGCTTGGAAGCTGTTGGGTTTCCTCAAGGTAAGATTTTCAGATAATATCTAGATTTATATTATACTTTTCGAAATTGTGTAGGTAAGACTTTCTTTTTTGAAAATACGTGTCTGTTTGTTTATTCGTATTTCACAGCAAAAAAGGTATTAACATGATGTTTTTTGAGTTGAAATAGTTAAAGGGCTGATATTAGATAACTAATTGTGTCAAAAATCTTGTTATTTTATATTTGTTTATCCTTTTACTGCCAATGACGTCTTAAGGAGATTTTTATTGTGTCTGGAATCCCAGTTCAATGGGTTTAATGACGAGTGCCTACTGTAGTTCATTTAAAAAGAAGCATTATTGATTATTTTTTTCCCAAAAACTACAATGATTTAAAAAGTATAGATTCGTGATATGCTCACAAAACAACTGAAAAAAGTGTTCCGAATGCAACGACAGCACACATACACATATTTCGAATGAGCGTACATTTACCTAAACAAAGAGCCTACAACTGTATTCTCTTTGGCGGCACGGGTGGCGTATATACCTTTATATACACAGAATACCATTGAAAAACGAACTTTACAAGAAGATACTGATGTAGTGAAGTTATATATAAGTACAAACTGAAAGTTACTTACAAACTTAACCCGTATATTTCTAGCCATATTGCCGTAATCCGTCGCCGGCAGCCATTGGCCAAACCCAGGCTTAGTAAAGCCTGTATTAATATTCCATCTGCCTAACATTTCGGATCTAAGATTCGAGAAACTAGACATAACTTTTATCAACTTTCTTAGCGATCTTTGAATAAAACCGACTTGGTTTAATTATTTATGTAATAATCAAAGTTTATGATTAACTTATATTAATAAATCAAAGTTAAAAACCATAAGTAGGTCAAGCAATAATTTATTTAATAAAATATGTATCCACTAATATTCATATATATTAAGCAAAGACCATGTACTATGGGCGCTGAACGACTGATAAACATTTCGTATTTATCAACTTTAGTTAACACTTCGTCAAAATTAGTATTTATCACTATATCATTGTCAGCTCATTTAAAAGTCCCCACCGAGGAGCATGAGCCTACCTGAATAAGGTGTATAGGCCTTAGTCGTCCACGCGGGCCCAGTGCGGATTCGCCGACTTCATGCACAACCTTTGTATCTCTTCGCAGGCGTGCGCAGGTTCCCGCACGATGTTTTCCTTCACCGTAAGAGCGTCTGATCATGTATATAGACGTTCATTAACAGAAATGTTTGTACTGCCCCGGAATAGAACCGGAAGCCCTTGGTATAATAACCGACTTAACCATTACACCACGTGCGTCATCAAGATATTGTCGTTCCCACGTATACGACCGAATACATGGTTTGCATTTAGTTATATGGGGCAAACAGTCCAGTGAAGACCTTCAGTCTTCTTCGTTCATTTAACATTTTTGCACAAATCTAACTTCCCACTGCATATACCATCATACAGCATGGCTGTGGCTGTATAGATCGCTTGCCGACACGCGAGCCCTCACCAGTTAGGGACTTTTGTCAGCAGACACAAAGGTTGCAATGATGATGATTAAAATTATTTTCCTAGTGCAAAAAAACAGCCCTTAAAGTGATATAAATTGTTTTCTTACTCTCTTACCTACTCAACATAGCCCTCATACATAAATGCGTACATGAAACATCTAAATATTCATATATATCTCCTCAACCACATAACGAGAACGGTACCCAAAATATATACACACAAAGAAATGGAACGCAATTTACAACTACCGAACGCAACCAAAACAACGGAGCGACGACGCGAAAGCACTGCATAATTTACGTACCAAGAAGACATCCTTCGAAATAATCAAAACAGCCCAGCCACCCCCGTAAGCCGCTTATCTCCCACCTCCCCACTTCCCCGGCTCCCTTCCCCAGTGTTGCCATGCTACCCCGAAAAGCGGAATCGGAAGTCGCTTGTTAGTTGTCTAATTAATGCACAGTTCGAGTTTTGATGTTGGTACGCTTTGTAGCGTGTGTGTTTTCATTTTTTAATTACGGAGGTTATAATCTGTCTAGGACGCCGTTACCCAATTTGGGGTAGGTTTGACCTCGAATATTAGTTATTAAGTGTTAATAAGATAATAAATGTTGTATGCCTTATAAAGAACAAATATTTGCAGTAACTTGAGATGGGGATAACCGTTATGCTAGGTAACTTAAGTAGATTTAAGACCAAATATGCAATGCCTTAAGTTAAACTGAAAGCAGCAGTGCATAAAATTTTATAAGTAGGTATCTACACCTAAATTATATCTATGTATTTTTTAACGACGAATGAATTAACCTATTGTCGATAAAATAATAATAATCGTGTTTTTGCCGCATGGTTACTTCCTTAGCCCTTTTAGAAAGAAACGCGCCCATGTTGCATTTTCAAAAATAGAATCCACGTTCTGAAATCAAAGGGGAGGTTTTCTCCGAAGAGGCCGGATTAGTACCCCTCGCCCGTAAGAGTCGAGTGCGTTCCGAAACCAACACTACTGGGACCGCAGATTCCGCGTGCGTGAACAACAAAGGCGTTCGAATACTCTGTTCAAAATTGGGCGGGAAAATTTGACAGGTGTACCTTTAATGGCGGCCGTTATGATTTAAGGAAAATACATTTTCTTATTTTGTGCGACTGAACATATCTATTATAATATATTTACGTGTTTTACGATTGAAGCTGCCTACTTATTTTGTTTTCGTACGGAACTAAATCATGCCTTACCGTTTTCAAATGAACAATAAATGTCATGGCGTTTTTTTTATGGTATACGTGAAGGTCGAGTAAAAAAGTCGGCAAACTTATGCGGAACAACCCTTTTGCGGATTAGTGCGTTTTTAGTCGTACTCTTTATTGTACACAAAAAACAAACCATCGGGGGTTTTTGGCGAGAGATAAAAATAGTGAAAGAATTCATTGAACACAATGTACCTATTCAATTCAATGATTTCTTTCATGGAACCCATTCTTTGAAATAATATAAAATGTGAAGATTAATTTTTGTATTGAAACCTAGCATTTGACGTATTATTAAATCAAAGAGCGTAGGTAGTCTTCATTTAAAGAAAAGCATTTGAAAATGTCTGAAAGTAATTGTATGTTAGGCTAAAACTTAAGTAAACTAGTCGCTGTTATTTCAAAATAACACGTATACTCTTTATTTACTAATACTTAAGTTTTTGCGTAATAACTTAATAAGTCACTACAGAACAATCTTACCGATGGTAGACGTGTTTACTGTCATCTACTGTACACTTCGACCTGGTGGCGGCACAGACATCTCAATACAAATTTGGAAATCTGTGGTTGGCGGGTGGCCTTTGACTATCGACTGCTAGCGATCAGTCCACGTTGAAGTCATTAATGGAGGCTTTCTTTCAGCCGTAGACATTATGAGGCTGTACACAAGGGATTCCAAATCACATGTCACATTGTTGATGCTAACCCAATGATATTCTGTATATATAAATGTAGATACGCCATCCGTGCCTCAAAAACGAACCGCCGAAGAGAGTAAAGTTTGTATTCTTTTGTTTAGGTAAATGTACGCTCATTCGAAATATGTGTATGTGTGCTGTCGCTGCATTCGTACCACTTTTCGATTGTTTTGTGAGTATATTACGAATCCATACTTTTTCACATCATTGATGCTAACTAATACTAATAACATTAATTACTTTAATCACTTAGGTACCAAGATACCGTTATAATCACCGGAATTTCAAAAGTTAAACAATAATTTTGATTGCCTAATAAGTCGTTTATATTATGTTATATATACTTACATTTCAGTGGAAATGCTTAGATTTTTTATTTATATTTCCTTTATTGCTCATGTTCTTAAAATATTAGACATTCCATTTCAGAATACTAATTTTTTGAAAATTTAAAAATTAATGTATGCATTTTCACAGTCGCATTAACACAGTTTTTTTAATTTTTAAATTCATCACTGGTTATCTTATAATCACTGACAAAGTTTAAAATTAATTTTTATTAATAAGTGCGCACAAAGTTATAGTTAATGTTTTCATAGAAACAACAAAACATCATAATTATATCACAGATTAAAACCTACATTACGCAGTAAAATCTACGAAGTTCCGTTGCAAATAGTCTTTAATTATTATTGTTATAAGATCTAACTGGCAAATAAACAGTAAAGACATTGTGAATTATTTCTGCACTAACTATAAATTACTGCATCGTACATTTCATATAAAACCACTATAAACCTACAAACAAAATTAACGACTCGCAACCTATTAGATTTAAAGTCCAATACGCATTTAATACGGGAATAAAATTAATCCTCCGGCAACTTCCATTTTTAATCCCTATACCCCTCCTTGTCGCGCCCACACTGTGGTCCGTATCACCCGTCTTTCTCGCACGCGCGTAACATGGCAGCTGGGCGTTCTTTTTTTTAAATTTTTTTTTCATTGTGTTTCGCTTTTTATTGGCATCCCTTAGAATTATATACGGCCAGTTGGCTTTTTTAATCTGTCGACGGTATAATTAATTGATTTTTTCGTCTCCTTTATTTCTTAATCTATTTATTCGGAATCAGGAAGCCGGATCTTTGAGACCAGTGTAATGTGGAACATTTTCACAGTTTAATTCGAGTAGGATACGATATTTTTTTATCCATACCTTTCTGTAATACCAGTACCCTATATATTTTTTCAAATATGACAGTCTTGAACTGTTTTATACAGCGTCGTATCGTTAACCTTTTAAGGCTTCTTTAGCACGTTGGCCCCATTACGTATTGATTAAAGGTATTTTGTTACATTTTGTTTTGGTCTTTGCGTTTTATACGTAATATGGATTAAGCAATTATCAAAAGCCATCTTTTTCAAAGGTTTATGATTAATACTGTAAGTAAAAGTTGACTGCAGATCAGTCAAATCTATTTTCACTATTATTAGCTAGATATTAATAATAATAATCTATATTAAACAAAAAGGAATAAATAATCTTCAACATTACATAACAATTTGTTTATTATATATAAGGTACCTAGTACATACTTGAGATGAGAAACGCATCAATACGAGTCCTAGTTAAAGATATGTTGAATTGTGTAGGTCCACAAATTTCGGTATTATTGATGTTTAACAGTTATTAATTATCATCAGGGGAACTGTTTGCTTGATTGTTGACTTCATCATCATCACCAGCCTAGCCCACTGCAATGAGCCTCTCTACACTCATAACCATATCCATCCTGACTCGTTGCATAAAAAAATAGCTACTTTCTTATATCATCATCATCATCATCACTTTCTTATATGGCTATTGTAAAATCTTTATTTTTGAAGATGATATTAGGTGTTAATCCATATCGGATTGGGTTACGGCCCAATCTACCCGGAGACATGTTATGCGCTGTGTGCCATTATTGGTTGGTTGTTGACAATAAAAATAAACTGACAACTAAAAATTGGTTATAAAACCAAACTTCAACACCAAAGGCCGACGCACCGTTGTAACCTTACACCGTCCTTCCTAAGGTATCTATAATCAATGCCTATCAGTATTGAGTATAAACGACCGCAACAGAATAGATGTATTTACAAAAAAAAAATGTATATAAGTATGTTTATCCGTTGTTTAGTACCCATAATACAGGCTTCACGCTTAACTTGGGGCTAGATGGCGCTGTGTAAATGTCAGTGGATATTTATTATTATTATTTATAGATATTGACGAATAGGTTAGTTACGAGTAAACCCGTAACAGCCTATTCTTAGACTTGGGTCCTCGCTGACACGGGTTCTGCCATATTCCCCATGCGGGTTGGAATAGGCTAGTGCTCGTATTCTAGAATGAAACTTTTTTTCGAACTGACTACTGGTGTTGGCCGCAGATGGCCTTTACAGCTTCACCGGGCAATTGGAGAGCGCAGATGGCTCTCAGCTTTTCACATTTACACGAGCCTAAGGGCGTCCCCGAACGGGACTCGAACTTCGTAGGTCAGTGTTGACCTTTGATAAAAATAAATCTGAGTGTGCGATGGAATTACACGAATTAATTCCACCAGCCCCCTTTTCACCATCGGGATACAAGACGCGGGCGAGCGTTCCATCCTTACGTGGTAGACATTCCACACATCCACACAGCGCGCTATGGTGCCTCGTTCCTAATGCGCACGCAAGGAATGGAACTCTTTGCTTCCGTATGTGTTCCCCGATCATTACAACCTGGCCGTCTTCAAGGCAAGAGTGAGTAGGCTGTTTCTAGGCAGGCATGATCCATCCTCGGCCGCATCATCACTTACAAAGGCCGTCCTCTGTATAGACTGATAATAATATAATTTTGTGAATTTCGATCTCTCTCTTAAACTTATCGCAGTCCACTGCTGGACATAGGCCATCCCCATCACCATTTTGCGCCTGACATCCCGGTGCTCCGCTTTCCTCACCCGGCCTCCACCAGCTACCGCAATTCGTCGGTCCATTCGGCCATAGGACGTCCTACGGTGATTTTTATTTAAATATTTTTTACATTTTTTTTCTATAGTCTTTATTACAACAGATCTTTCATCATACGCACCGTATTATTTAAATCAAAGTGTATGCATTTTTGACATAAATAAGCCGACTGTGCCGTGAAATCGCGCCGCGCGCTGCGACCAAATTAACTGACATATTTTAAGTTGCGCCCGCGCATGGATCGAGTAGAGTTGATAATACCGCCGCTGTATTTTGTACATTTCATCAATCTGTTGCGAAGTACCAGTCTTCGCGTATAGTACAGCTTTGGGTGGACTAGGTCATAACCTTCCATAAGAGCAGACCACCATTACGAACTGATGCGTGATTTTGTTTGATTTCAATGATATTAATTTTTAACGTGTTCTTAATTAAGGTATTTGTATGTTATGAGTATGTTGTAAAGTAAGTTGTGTTAAGTATGTTGTAAGTAAGTAGTATATAAGTGACTTGGCGGGTGTGGGGTAATGTAGACGAAAAATTAACGCATAACGCAAAACGAAAGCATTAACGGATACTGTTTTCCTTCAACACCGTTATAATGGTCCAGATTACATAATAAATTTAAAAATAATAGCCGTGAAGTGCCTAGAATTAGAAGGCAGATTAGTAGAATACAATTGTCACCACATTCAGCAGAATACGGGGGGTAGTGCTCTCTTATTACACCTGATCTTTGACAAAACTATCTTCAAAGCCAAAATCCTGTCAAGCGTAGAGATTCTCTTTACTTATACTCATTATAACGTCCCCATGGAGGGGCATGAGGGTACGTATAGGGTGTACAGGCCTTAGCTGTCCACGCGGGTACAGTGCGGACTGGCCGACTTCACGCACAATCTGTGAATCTCTTCGTAGGCGTGCGCAGGTTAACGATATTTTCCTTTACCGTACATGCGTCGGATAAACGTACATATTGAAAATTCGACAAGGCATTTGTACGTGGCGGGATTTGAACCTGCACCCTCCCGATCGGAAGGCAACAGTCCACACCAATTAGCCACCAACGCTCTGCACTAATACTACACGAGGCTCTAATACCAGTAGAGATAAGGCTGACACTGGGCAGGTCACGTATGTCGCAGAACCGATGGCCGTTGAAGCAGACGAGTTCTGGAGTGGAGACCGCGTCTCAGCAAGCGTAGCGTAAACGCCCTCCGGCCCGATGGACCGACGACTTGCGAAAGGTCGCTGGTGGAGGCTGGATGAGAAAAGCGGAGGACTAGGATATCTAGCGCAAAATGGGGGCGACTTATGTTCACCAGTGGACTTCGATAGGTTGAATAGAAGGCTGACACTGGCAGAAAAAATGCGATGGCCTAGAACGAAAATGACATTGTGCTTAAAACGCAAGTTGTAGTCAAAAGATAGAAATAAAATTTTACTTTTTTGAACCAAGCTTTTTTTCGTCCATGTGTCACATTTTGTTGATTTTTGCTGCTAGTTTTAGCCTTATCTAGCAGTATTTTTTGGATCTATAGATTACAACTTGGGCTATAGCCTTTACAGTTTCATCGGCAAGTGGCGAGCGTGGGCTATCAAAATAAACGCGTTAAACCTTGAATAACTCTATGTACATCCTTGTCATAAATATATTAAATTTATCATTTTAATTCCAAGTGTCGGCTACCGGTGCCTTTGCGGCGACGCCATCTTGCAGCCATTTTGTTTTCCTTTTTCCCTTAATGCAATGCTCTTGTCACGTCACCGTTATCTGGAGCGTCATCGGGTTTTTTAATAATTTCGCCACAGACGATAAGGGAAATTGAGCTCTCACTGTTCTGTGGTTGTCGGACTAATGGATTTGTNAATACCGCCGCTGTATTTTGTACATTTCAATCTGTTGCGAAGTACCGTCTTCGCGTATAGTACAGCTTTGGGTGGATAGGTCATAACCACCATAAGCGCAGACCACCATTACGAACTGATGCGTGATTTTGTTTGATTTCATGATATTAATTTTTAACGTGTTCTTAATTAAGGTATTTGTATGTTATGAGTATGTTGTAAAGTGTTGTTTAAGTATGTTGTTAGTAGTAGTATAAGTGATTGCGGTGTGGGGTAATGTAGACGAAAAATTAACGCATAATGCAAAACGAAAGCATTAACGGATACTGTTTTCCTTCAACACCGGTATAATGGTCCCGATTACATAATAAATTTAAAAATAATAGCCGTGAAGTGAATTAGAAGGCAGATTAGTAGAATGCAATTGTCACCACATTCAGCAGAATACGGGGGGTAGTGCTCTCTTATTACACCTGATCTTTGACAAAAACTATCTTCAAAGCCAAAATCCTGTCAAGCGTAGAGATTCTCTTTACTTATACTCATTATAACGTCCCCATGGAGGGGCATGAGGGTACGTATAGGGTGTACAGGCCTTAGCCGTCCACGCGGGTACAGTGCGGACTGGGCCGACTTCACGCACAATCTGTGAATCTCTTCGTAGGCGTGCGCAGGTTAACGATATTTTCCTCCACCGTAAGAGCGTCGGATAAACGTACATATTGAAAATTCGACAAGGCATTGGTACGTGGCGGGATTTGAACCTGCACCCTCCCGATCGGAAGGCAACAGTCCACACCAATTAGCCACCAACGCTCTGCACTAATACTACACGAGGCTCTAATACCAGTAGAGATAAGGCTGACACTGGGCAGGTCACGTATGTCGCAGAACCGATGGCCGTTGAAGCAGACGAGTTCTGGAGTGGAGACCGCGTCTCAGCAAGCGTAGCGTAAACGCCCTCCGGCCCGATGGACCGACGACTTGCGAAAGGTCGCTGGTGGAGGCTGGATGAGAAAAGCGGAGGACTAGGATATCTAGCGCAAAATGGGGGCGACTTATGTTCACCAGTGGACTTCGATAGGTTGAATAGAAGGCTGACACTGGCAGAAAAAATGCGATGGCCTAGAACGAAAATGACATTGTGCTTAAAAACGCAAGTTGTAGTCAAAAGATAGAAATAAAATTTTACTTTTTTGAACCAAGCTTTTTTTCGTCCATGTGTCACATTTTGTTGATTTTTCCTGCTAGTTTTAGCCTTATCTAGCAGTGATTTTTTGGATCTAGACATTACAGGCTATAGCCTTTACAGCTTCATCGGGCAAGTGGCGAGCGTGGGCTATCAAAATAAACGCGTTAAACCTTGAATAACAACTCTATGTACATCCCTTGTCATAAATAATATTAAATTTATCATTTATAAATTCCAAGTGTCGGCTACCGGTGCCTTTGCGGCGACGCCATCTTGCCAGCCATTTTGTTTTACCTTTTTCCCTTAATGCAATGCTCTTGTCACCGTCAACCGTTATCTGGAGACGTCATCGGTTTTTTTTTAATAATTTCGCCACAGACGATAAGGGAATTGAGCTCTCACTGTTATCTGTGGTTTGTCGGACTAATGGATTGTCTATGGTTTCAATAGATTCCTGTTGTGTTTGTAATAACACATGCATACAAGTTACGGTTTAAGAATGAATACTTATCGTGTCGATGGGTTAGGTAGACTGTATCTTATTATCTTTACGTCACAAGTTAGCAATTGCGCTGCCAAATATCGATGCTTGGCAGGCGGTTTGGAGCTAGCGATAGTTCAAAATAATCATTTAAAATATTAATGCATGAAAAAATAAGCCTAATGCGTTCATGTCTTTCATACTGAAAATAAATAATCATCAAAAGACAACAACGAGTCATTTGACTTGGGCCAAAGCACAGACATCAGAATATACATTAGACTGGACAAGCCGCCAAGTTTATAGGCAGTCCCAGTGTCGCAATTTCTTTTCGGTTCTTACCTGTGAAAAGTTATTATATTTCTTGGTAAATTTACTGATTCCTTGCGATAATGGCATGTTACAATTGCACAGGATGGCATTTTGGAAGAAAACGGTAATTTCTTCTAATATTCGTGCGTCTTGACTCGTCTCACAGAGCGTAAACTGGTAGCCAGTGTATGCTCGTTGAGCTTACAGTTGTCGCACTTTAAACGCGGCTTGCCCCATCTCCTGTATTGGGAAATCTGTGGGCCAAAGACAATGTTTTTGTTTTACTCAGTATACAAATATACTTACCTATACCAAGCAACTTTTCCGACTACACCTCACGGTACAGGTAACAAACATTAAGAATCACTTAATCAACTTAATTATTTAAATTAAACACATCCAAATTATGAACAAATGAAATCAATAATCTTAAACTTAACAACAATTAAAATAGCACTTGTAATCAAAACATAAACTGTCAAAGTTTACCAGGACACCATAGGCGTGAATAAAAACAAAGAAAAAAACAAACAAATTGAAAAACAACACTCTAATTGTCAAACACTAAAACGCTCGTGAGAACTGACACTTGGTCTATCAGACCCCTGGGGTGCCGCTTCCTCGGGGATTTGCACGGTTGATTTGACACTTCGTTTTGGGTATTTGCATAATTTGAAATCACGACAAATCACAAAGAAAGGGGCCTTTGTGCTACATCTATTAGGATAAAAATAGCTGCAAGATACTATCGCATGGTTAAATTGTTTTTTCATTTAAATTAATTCATACAACCTAAGGGCAAGAAAATTGAACTATCGATACAAAATAACTGATAAACATATATACTTTGTAAATACAAACATATGACAAACATCCGGACCAATGCAAACATTCAGCTTTATGCACACAAATGTTTGTAAAGGGTTCGACTATGTGACCCTTAGTGGTAGTTGAGTTTTGAACCATTAGGTTGGTACACCACTCACGGTTGTCAAATTATTCCTTTCATGCATATACCTACAATATAATCGTCATAATAGAAATAACTTAAAGAGAAAGAACCTTAGGCTGGCCCCCAATTGGGTGGACGGATGACCTGGACAAGGTGCCTGGTAGCAGATGGATGTCGACTGTTATGAATCGGTCCTCATGAAAATCTTTAGGAATCGACTTCGTTCAGCAGTGGACATATTACAGTAGACACATGATATAAAAAGTTTAAAAGAGTGACTATTAAGTTTCTTGCCGGCTCTTCTCGAAGATCCTACTTATTCCGAACCGGTGGTAGAGTCATAAAATATAATAATAACAATTGACGATTCAAAAGTATCTGTAACAGATTTTTTTTGTTTGTTTGTTTATTAGGCTGTAATGATGATACTTTAAAAGGACAATTTATGTCAAACATACAACACAATTTTCATAAGTATTTGCAAACTAGAAAATTACTCAATTTCATAAAAACTATCAACATAACAGTGACATTATCTACGAGTTAAAAAATCACAACCCACAAGTGTTACTGGCTAATTGTCACCGTCAACAGGGGGAGTGTGTGAAACTTGCCACATTTGCAATGTTTATTTATGCAATGGGTCCGACCGGCCCCCGCTGCCGGTGGAGGGTTGAGAAAATATTTGGTGTTAAGAGACCGAATTCAATTTGAGACACGTGGCTCAGTTGATGGTTGAACGCGTGGTTAGGTTGTGTTTATAACTTAATTTCTGAAGTACCTGAAGTATTTATATAGCTTTCTTTCTAAAGCGGTTGTTTTATGTGATAAACGCTGCATGCGTAATGGGTAAGACATCGACTATTACACCGAGGGTTCCGGGTTCGGTTCCCGGGCGGTTCAAACATTTGTGTGCATGAACATGTGTGTTTGTATTGGTCTGGGAGTTTTCTGTCTAATATGTACGTATTTACAAAAAAATGTAGGTATATAAGTATGTGTATCCGTTGTTTAGTATCCATAGTACAGGCTAATGCTTAGTTTGGAGCTAGATGGCGATGTGTGAATGTCAGTAGATATTTATTATTATTATTTAATATTTTTAGAAGGTACGCAACGAACTCATCGAATTAAAAAAGTCCATGTGTAATAAATGACTACTTAATTTGTAACTTACGTCCGCACTTACTCCCCCATCGCCCCCGGCGCTCTTTGGTGCACTTTCCAAAAAACACAAACATAAAAGCGTTGTTGACTTTCCAATTTGCCGGGAGCTAGCCCGGGGAGCGGGGAAGCTAAATTTATTACCGGTTTTATAAGTGTACGGAGTATGAGATGTATACTTAGATAAACAATGAACTAAGCTTTTTTTATGTTATAAGTGTACAGGACGGTCAGGACACTCACCTGATGGTAAGTGATACGCCTGACCATGACAGAGCTGCATTAAAGGAGACCAACAACTGACAGACAGTTATTATCCTCCATCAATGCCGCACTGCGCCCGTCACCCGAGACAACAGATGTTAGGTCTCTTATACCCGGTAATTTCACTAAGTAAATGCACAATTTCACTCAAAAAGTACCGCGGCAAAGTCTGCCTATCGCGTCAGTTGGGCAGAATTTTCATATTTTCATTCATAATCACGTCGCTCGCTACATATCACAGTGACATTGTAGTATGCTCGTGCTTTTGATTTTGTACCCTTTTAATGACGCGTTAAGGTCAAAATTGTAATAAACAAATATTATGTCGTAAATATAAGCTGTATTGGAGCAGACGAGTTCTGGAGTGGAGACCGCGTCTCGGCAAGCGTAGCGTAGGACGCCCTCCGGCCCGATGGACCGACGACTTGCGGGCGGTCGCTGGTGGAGGCTGGATGAGAAAAGCGGAGGACCGGGATATCTGGCACAAAATGGGGGAGACCTATGTCCAGCAGTGGACTGCGATAGGTTGAATAGGAAATATGACAATAAATCAACGTATGTGTCAAGCGGCTCGGACATTTTATGATTGAAAGAAGAAAGAAAGAAATATTTATTCTGTGACAGTACACAATATTATGTGTCTTCATGATTGTGCACCTACTTATTTTATTGTTAATCAGAAAGAGAGAAACTGTAAAGTCTTTAGAATCGAATTAGTAAATTATTTTTACTGTCATCCAAACGTTATTTGTCTATGGTCCAGAGCAATTCCATAAACAAACATATACCCAATGCCAGTGTCTCCAATAGATTGCCGTGGGAGCGGCGCGTGGCCAATGATACGCAAACACTTGAAATAAGTGCTTCAATGTCGGGCGTATTGAGACACTGGCTTGAAATTCATTATAGAAGGAAGTTGTCTAGGTAGGTACCACCGCAGTGCCAGATATCGTCCCGTGAAGCAGGAGTGTTATGCACTTTTGTGTTTCGGGATGACGGCACTGTAGCTAGTGAAATTAACGGGTAAAAGAGATCTTAAATCTCTTGTTTCTGGTGTCGGGCGCAGTGCGGCATTGACAGAGAATAATAACTGTCTATCAGTTGTTGGTCTCCATCAAGCACGAACTCATTTTTCTTTTCGGACAATATGATGATTCAGTCTACAATGCAGTTAACCAAACTGGAAAAATCATATGTGACCTTCAGTATGTGGTCTCCACGTGGGTTCAAACCCACCA
This sequence comes from Leucinodes orbonalis, assembly GCA_019425675.1. Lineage (NCBI taxonomy): Eukaryota > Metazoa > Arthropoda > Insecta > Lepidoptera > Crambidae > Leucinodes > Leucinodes orbonalis. The sequence continues at coordinate 49,279 of PQWD01003970.1, read as the reverse complement.
TCTTTGGATCACGCAGCGATCTATTCCAACGCTCATACTGACTTCTCTAGACACGGATCAGTTACCCAAACTTAAATTAGCCGTATAATAACCCTTTTACCCCCAGAGACGCCTTAAAGCGTCACAAACGATTTTGCATTAGATACCTGGCGGTCATTACGTTAAAACCTACGAGTAACACTATCGAGAAGTTAATCGAATGACGCGTGGATTATTCAAATATTATCCTACAGAGTCGATTGGGTGCGAATTCTAATGCAAACAGCAACGCGTGGCTGACGCGTGCAAACTCTTGCGGTCGTGCGTGACGACTGAGCGAATTAGAATGTTTTCCGAATTCAAATTCAAAAGGTTTTTAATTTGTTTATTATTAATATTGTATGTGGCAAGTTTACAGTGATGCCAGTAATATTTACCTACACTTTTATTGGTAGTTTTCATTTCTTTGTGTCGTCTCTGAACAAAAATTATGAAAGCGTTAAGGCTAACACAACCTTCTTCATTGAGTGATTTGGCTGAAGAAAACAATATGTATCTAACAACTACTTATGTAATAAAATATTTTGATTTAAAAGTAAACATTTTGACATTAAATATCTAAAATATTTTGTTAACAAAGACGCAAATATTACCATGTACCCAAAATGATAATTGACAATTAGGCTCTACCTAAACATTTGCTGCTATGGTACCTTCATGATAATACAATGAAAAACGCCGATGGTAAGTGATACTGTCACTCATAAACTTAAACATTAATAAGAGCGTCGGTGGCTCAATGGTGTGGACTGTCGCCTTCCTACCGGGAGGGCTGAGGTTCAAATCCCGACACGTTCCAATGTGTTTTCGAATTTTCGAAAATATAGGTACGTTATCCGACGCTCTTACGGTGAAGGAAAACATCGTGAGGAAACCTTCATGCACGCCTGCGAAGAAATTCGAAGGTTGTGTGTGAAGTCGTCCAACCCGCACTGGGCCCGCGTGGACGACTCAGGCCTACTCACCCTATACGGGTAGGCTCGTGCCCCTCGGTGGGGACGTTTAATGAGCTGATGATGATGAAACAAGTCCAGAGAACCCAGAATTCGTTGCCGATCATAAAAAATAGAGGTTTCTCATTTGATGGAAGCGAGGATGGAAGTCATGTCGAAATTTTTGCAGTGGCAACTCATTACACAATTTACTAGTACGTGGCAGAAAAAGCCTAACTCTGCTATTAAATTATTTATTCATACGACCCATCTGGTGTAATGGTTAAGACGTCGGCTATTACACGAAGGGTTCCGGGTTCGAACCCCGGGCACTACAAACATTTATGTGCATGAAATTTGTATTGGGCTGGGTGTTTCTATGTATAATATGTATGTATTAAAAAAGTATATAAGTATGTTTATCCGTTGTTTAGTATCCATATTACAGGCTAATGCTTAATTTGGGGCTAGATGGCGCTTTGTGAACGGCAGTGGATATTTATTTATTAATGCCAGTAAGTGTCCCCCATTTTACTCAAGTAAATAACACAATTAACACCTAGTAGGGACCATATTTTAGCGTCACATAAGCATAAACTAGCATCCCTTGCGCCATAAATCATTTTAGCACATAAATTGTGGCAACATTAGGGGCCCATTCTATTAGTCTGGTAACTCTAGCCCTCGAATACAACCGTTAAGTTTCAACCTTACAGCTCCCTTATTAAGGTACATTTTTCAATACTGGCAAATTTGAAATTCTCGAGCTAGTTTCGGCAATGGAATTTCTGCCTTAAGCCAAAGTTGTAAGGTCGATATATTTAGTTATATCGATAATGTTGCCAGTAGCTAGGGTGCTAACCGAGTTGTTGGTAAATTGAAATTCATCTAATAAATTATTGTTAGTTGGCTACATTGAGGGGTGTCGGAATTCAATGAATAGGTTATGCTGGCGTAATATGAAGAAGACGTCTATGGGACAAAAATGACATTTGTTGCAATGCATTAAGATACATAATTGTATTTATAATTAATACTTCTATTGTTAGAGTAGTAACAGATTTTGCCAATAATCAAGGGTGGTAGAGATTTTGATTTAATTTAGTTCACAACAAAGCTATTATGTAAAAGTATCAGTAACGTATTTGAAAGAGCTGTTATATATCACGTGACACCCAATGATATTCTGTATATATAAAGCCAGATATGCCACCCGTGCTTCAAAAACGAACCGCCGAAGAGTGTACAGTTTGTACTCTTTTGTTTAGATAAGTGTACACTCATTCGAAATATGTGTATGTGTGCTGTCGCTGCATTCGGAACACTTTTCGTTTGTTTGTGAGCATATCACGAATCTATACTTTTTACGTCATTGAGACACCTACGTATAGTCTTCTGTTTGACTAGGTTAACTTTAACTATTTCTACCTTATATAATATTTAATAAGTGGTAGATTAGATTCTGAGTCGTCTAGGTAGGTACCACCGCGGTGCCAGGTATCGTCCCGTGAAACAGGAGTGTTATGCAATTTTGTGTTTCGGGATGAGGGCACTGTAGCTAGTGAAATTACCGGGTATAAGATACCTATCATCTGTCGTCTCGGGTGACGAGCGCAAAGCAGTGTTGACGGAAAATAAAGACTAATCATTAATTATCTACAACACTGCTTCTGTCATGGTCAGGTGTATCACTTACCACCAAGTGAGAGCACTGACCATCCCGTTTACTAAAAATATAAAAATCTTAAGTTCTCTCACGAATAATAATAACCACTGCTATTAGAAATAATGTTATAATAAAGTGACCCTAAAATCATTGAATTTAAATAACAAGTCTCAAACCAACACCACCGATAACTGTAAAATCGCCGACAAAGACCGCCCCGGGAATCGAACCCATTATCTCACCCGCCCACTCTGTTTGCCCGGCAACTTTCGGTAGCGCGAGATAAGTTAATCTCCGAGCGGGACGCCTGTAGGCTGTCTCGCTCACTCAACCTTTCGTTATATTGAAATTTTGAAACTTTCCAAATTATTACGAATTACTTATCTATCTTATTTATTTATTGGATGATCTGTTGTGATAGTTGAGAATATCATACAAAGGTTCCGGGTTCAATTCCCGGGCAGTACAAACATAAGTTTGCACGAACGTGTCTGTTTGTATTGGTCTGGGTGTTTCTATGTATAATATTTATGCATTGTTGACGACGACTCATTTCGCGTATGTGGATATATGGTTGAGACGTCGGCTACTACACCAGGGGTTCCGGGTTCGATTCCTGTGCAATACACACAATTGTGTGCATGAACATATCTGTTAATATTTGTATTGTTCTGAGTGATTCTATGTAGATATAATATTTTCAAAAATATACATAGTTACGAGTATGTTTATCCGTTGTTTAGTACCATACTACAAACTCCTCGCTCATATTTGATCTTAGATGGCGGTATTTAAATAAATACATATCCACTGACATTCACACAGCGCCATCTAGCCCCAAAGCATAAGCCTGTAATATGGAAACTAAACAACGGATACACATACTTATATACGTTTTTTGTAAATATATACATATTATATATAGAAAACACCCAGACACAGACATGTTCATGCACACAAATGTTTGTACTGCCCGGGGATCGAACCCTTGGTGTTATAGCCGACGTCTCATCCATTTTTTTAATATTATATATATTATATATATATATATATTAGTTTTAATAATAAAATGTTATCATAGTGATTAAGTGTATTTAATACTAACAAATAAACTTTGTCTGAAATATATATTATTATATTATACTCCACCAAATGGGTCGTCAATAGATATTTATTAAATCACACCCGGATACTAAAGTTATAGGCATTAAAAATCTAAATCAAATACACGAAGCTAAAATTAACAATATCTTTCACGATAACAAGCGAAGGACGCGTGATAACGCGTATCTCTTAATTTTTGATTGATTGTATTGGGTATTTTTCTTTAAAATTATCCACAAATATATCTCTAATTGAACATTTAGACCTGCCGTGGTCTTCTTTATATCCTCTACTATAGGCAGACATTTGACCGCCATCTCACCTGATGGTAAGTGGTGATGCGGCCGAGGATGGATCATGCCTGCCTAGAAACAGCCTATTCACTGTTGCCTTGAAAACAGCCAGGTTGTAATGATCGGGGAACACATACGGAGGCAAACAGTTCCATTCGTTTGCGGTACGCATTAGGAACGAGGCACCAAAGCGGGCTGTGCGGATAATTGGAATGTCAACCACGTAAGGATGGAACGCTCGCCTGCCTCTTGTATCCCGATGGTGAAAAAGGGCTGGTGGAATTAACTCGTGTAATTCCATCGCACACTCACCGAAATGTAGCCTGTCTAATGGTTTGGGAAAGGATCATCATCATCATCAGCTCCGAGTGGCACGAGCCTATACGTATAGTGCGGATTGACCGACTTCAAACACAACCTTTGAATCTCTTCGTCGGCGTGCGCAGGTTACCTCACGATGTTTACCTTCACCGTAAGAGTGTCGGGTAAACTAAGACGGGTTGAGAGCTCTGTTGAGCCGTATCATTGCATTGGCAACACTGCCATAGCCAAACCGTGTAGGCAGACCGCTGTGTTTATATGATCCCAGTTCTCCCCATTCAATAAAAGCCATTATTACATTATTATTTATTTATCACCGCGTAATCTTATTGGGATACATCCAATCGGAAAACCTATTAAGGCAAACATCTCCGATTTCCCCCCCTTATTCACAAGAAGAACGCTGGGGAAAGCATCCGCCTAATTGAAAGTGTGCCCAACTGCCCCTCCGTAACGCAACCGCTGATCTAAAACAACAATCCGGTTTAAAATCCGTACGCGCCCATTATCGCCCCTTGAGTGCTGTCACGATGACAGCTGACAGCCCGCCATTTTGAATTGGCGGGAAAACAAAACGCGACTGTAGTGCAAAGACAACAAGGGCTATACAGCCTGCACAGCCCGCAGCTGTGTATCTTCCCCTAAAAGTATTTTACAGGTCATTAAAAGAGATGCGCTGAGGGAGTCGGGTCAAATGCCGTGAAAAACGGGAAAATAATTTGTTGTCGCGCCCGTGATGCGGCTTGTTAGGGATGATGAATGAGACACATTCAATTGTATGAGGGAACAATTGAATATTTATTTGCAAAAACTTAAAGCATTTTAGAAGTAATGTTGCGAATCTTTATGAAGAGGAAGCAAACAAACTGCGAATAAAAATTAAAAATGTACTCATATGGAAATAATCTTTTGATTTATTCATAATAGAATTGAATGAATAAATGTTTTTTTATGCAAGATCAATCTACTCACAACGATCTTCAAATGCAAAAATTTTATATTAGCAAATAAAAAAACAAGTTATAAATCAAAAAAGTTTCCGGTAGCTAGTAGTTTACGAAATCAGTTCACAACAAAATAATCATTTTAATCCGATGTAATTACGTTTATCATTTGGCGCGATCGGCGCCCTGTGTTGATAAGAAATAAAATTGATGACTTTACTGATGATTATCTTACTTTTATATATCAACAAACATTGCGATTATATGTTGGACTAGCTGTTCCCCGCGGCATTACCCGCGATAAAAGATATTCTCCCGCAGTATAATATAACCTTAAATAGCTTCCTTAAGTCACGCGACGGGCGGCCGCCGCGCGGTATCATCATCATCAGCTCATTAAACGTCCCCACCGAGGGCACGAGCCTACCCGTATAGGGTGATTAGGCCTTAGTCGTCCACGCGGGCCCAGTGCGGATTGGACGACTTCACACACAACCTTCGAATCTCTTCGCAGGCGTGCATGAAGGTTTCCTCACGATGTTTTCCTTCACCGTAAGAGCGTCGGATAACGTACATATATTTTCGAAAATTCGAAAATACATTGTACGTGTCGGGATTTGAACTTCAGCCCTCCCGGTAGGAAGGCGACAAGTCCACAACACTGAGCCACCGACGCTCAACTGAGCCACCGACGCTCGTCGCCGCGCGGTGATATATTGCTTTATTTTCCTAAAATAAAAAGTGTTTTATAAAATAAAAGTAGCCATTGTTTTTCCTTATTACATCAGCTACCTGCCAAAAAAAGTCCCATCCGAATCAGTTCAGTCGATTCAGAGATAACCCGTAACAAACAGACAGACTGATATCATTTTAAAAATTGTAGTATTAGCGTATGTACCGTATGTACGAGTATATTCATTTTTTATACGTCTATGTTTAAACCATAGGCTTGCGTAGTAAAATGGTGCAAAAACCGAAGTGATCAAAAGAAAAAAAAACTATATTTTTTCGTACTTACGTAACACAATTCAATTCTCTATTTCTAGTTTAAAACATTAAAATCTGTTGACCAAAATTATCAGAAAATTGTTTGTCAAAATGACATTTCGGGGACACATTTTTGTATGAATGACACTCTGTCCATATTTTAGTCCGGGGAAGAAGTTATCAACTCGATGCCCATATCCTCTAAGAAGAAAAAAAAAAAAAAACTCTGTCCATAATTTTTAAAAGTCCATGATTGAACCTTCTTTAAAAGCTGATACCAACAGATTAACATACCTACCACTTGAGTTATTCATTTTGATCACCCATCTAAAAATTGACCTATATGATGGTTGCTTAACTTTTACGATCTTCACCGATACGTAAACGAATAATTTACAAGTCAAATCGATGCCACTACCGAAACTACGGCTTTATCTAAAATCATTCGGAATAATCGATAAACCGTAACGAGATCTCTACACGAATAGACCATTAGCGACCATCGACCATAGACAAGTTCGACCGTAAACAACTAAGCAGGCCGAATGGGAAAACCGCGTAAGACATGTTTCTTTAAAATATTGTTGTCTTTTCTTTTCCTTCAAATAATCGTTATCTTCTGCTGATAGGTAAAAGTTGTCATTATGCGCGGTCCTCTGCTTTCCTTATCTAGACTGCCTCCATCCCAAGTTAGAAAAGCACTTAAATTATTATTGCAAATGATCCAAAGTAATATCAATATTTAATTAATCCCTTTAACCCATTTGAATCAATATATTATTAAAATTTTGTGTTGCAATGGAAATACTACCCTTTCCTATTTGTAACCATGCTTTAATTTGATGACTTGGCCTGTTTTTCATAACCCAGAACACAGCCATACCTAAAGCGTAACTGTTTTGGTGAGATAAAGGTTAGATTGAGGTCTCCACACAAATAAACTCATACGATATTTCTTAGGTATCTAAAAAGTCTTTGTTGGAAAATGATAGAAAATTGAGTTACACGGTTTTAGTCTGCCGCGGCTCAGTAGCTATCAGAAATCAGGCGCACAGATAATATCGAAAAAACCGGCGTGTCACTGGGATTACGCTCCCTATTGTGGGGACAACAATTGAAATATATCCGTCTCGCTCACACGTAGGCTATTCGAGTTGAACCGAGCGAGACAGTTGCCGCGCTATTTTTTCCATGTCTATGGGTAGACTATGTGACAGTTTTCGTATGAAATGTTTGTTTGGAAGGGCGTATTATTTGTCGATTTTAATCCCTTAAGCGAGTTTCTGTAGCGAGTCGGCCAGTTAAAGCATGGTTTTTGTATTTTTTTTCCTATTTATTATCGAAATGGAAGCCAATGTTTTTGGTAATTCAACACACAACTTTGCTTAGTGGGAAACTACAATAACTTGGATTTTATGAGTCGACGGCCCATGTAATACTTGAGCAGTGACACCAATCGCAAACCCAAGAAATAAATTACATTTATGTCAAATCGGGTGCTGTTTTGACAGCAGATTGCCTATGGAATCAAATCTGTGGAAAATTGGCGAATTTCCGGGTTGTCTAATCGCACAGGGTATGCACAGCTTATTTGCATATATGGAGTGCACACCACGTACTTGAGATGTGGGCTATTGCACCAAGTGTTTCCGGGACCTGTCCTACTATCGCTGTTTGACTGTCAAGAGTTGGTAGACCGCATACTGAAAGCCTATTGGTGCAATTTTCATCCACTTTCCTTACTGAAAGGTTAGCAACTAGACTGAATCATTTTATTAAGGTTTTTGGTTTTTATAAACAGCTTATTAGACGTCCCCACCGAGGGGCACGCGCCTACCCGTATAGGGTGTATAGGCCTTAGTCGTCACGCCGGCCCAGAGCGGATTAGCTGAGTTCACGCACAACCTTTAAATCTCTTCGCAGGCGTGCGCAGGTTTCCTCAGGATGTTTTCCTTCACCGTAAGAGCGTCGGATAACGTACATATAATTTCGAAAATACTTGGTACGTGGCGGGATTTGAACCTGCACAGTTCCGATCGGAAGGGAACAGTCCACATCATTGAGCCACCGACGCTGTACGCTGTAGTTATTAACGCCCAATCTGCATTGGGCCCGCCTACATACGGCACAATCTTCCCATACTATGCAATGGGCCTGTTAAAGTTATTGGTTAAACTAAAAATGAATGGTCTAATAATGTATGGTCATTATTGTATGGTCTACTTCAAATACTCAAGTGGAACGCATACAAAAGTGTGTAGTATACGAATACTATAAACAAATAGAATGAGAAAGCCGTCAGTTACATGACATTTTTGGACTACATCAATATATCTCCGACGAAATGCTACCAATTCATTATCTGTGCTTGTAACCCCGTTTGACAAAGATAAAAACATTCCATAGACAAGGCATAATGGCTGGTTACTTGTCTATGGTAGACAAAGGCTTGCCAGAGACACGCAGTCTGTCCTGACCATTCATAGACAACGTAATAGAAAAGTTTACATGTAGGAACAACTGACATGTAATTTGTCTAGCTCTGGAGTCGCCACAAAGATGCGTTCGACGATGCGACTAAAAAAATTGGGATAAACTCGTACTTAGAAATACAAATATTGTGTGTTTGTATTAGTCTGGGTGTTATCTTTTGTATTATCCGTCTTTAAAATGAATAGTATGAAAAGATAGTATATAGAAAATCTGGTCTAGCTCAAAGCTAGTCCGAGTCATCTTTAGTTCTAATCTAATTATTTAGCCTGCTTTAGGCGAATCATACTGAAAAAAAAAATTAGAAGTAAACACTACTGATTTCGCAATAGAGTTCATTTTCAAATGACACCAATTTCAGGTCATTACTTTAACTTGCCATAGCAATAAACGTCATATGTTCTATACTCTGTCTCTATATTATAGTCTTCGTTAACCCAGCCTTGTATTAAAATCTAGCCTTAAATTATCCCTAAGCCTCTTATCTCCGGTAAATTACCGCTAATGTTTATATTATCACCAACTTTATGTTTTAAACTGCGTGATTTATAATTTATAATAACTTCAGTTAAATGGTATTATTCATATATTTAATGTTGGACGTGTGAAAATGTGGAAAAACGACTTGATGCTTTTAGTTTACTAATTGTATTATAAATTTGTCGGCTAATATAAGTCTGTTTACTCTTTCGGTCAAATGTCGACACACTATGGCGTTTTCAAATAGAATCATCAAAGTGACAAGAATGTCATGATTTTCATACACAATTAGGAAGTAATCCTTGTGTATGACACGTACTTTTATTTACTCATCATTAGAGCCGTGACATATGACTGGAAGTCGCTTTCAAAGGGATGCCTTTTTAAAAGTGTGACTTACATCTCGAGCAGGGCTTTTAAAATCATAGACTACTTGTCTATGAATTTAAAAGCAATGCAATCATTTGAATATACCTAACTAGCTGTGCTAGTGCTACCTAGATTGTTACCGGCGGTATAATATATTTTCCCGCAATAAAAAATACGGACGAAAAAGTATGTCAAAATCCGGCCAGTTTTTGAATGGAAAACCACAAAATATCAAGACATTTGACGGCATCTATCAACAGAGCCATAGATTATGTTAGGAAAAAAAATAAAAAAACGCATGGCCGGTGTTCCAAAACCGCAGTGAACAAATGGAAAACAATCCAGAAATTACGCATCATAGGTAAATGAACAATTCGATTAGGCACACATGTTTAGATCTAAAACACTAAAATTAGCACGTATTTGTATACAAAACATGTCAAAATTATATCATAAGCTGTCACTTTGTTAAAAATTATACAGGACGGACACCCGAGACAACAGATGTTAAGTCTCTTAAACCCAGTAATTTGAATATCTAATTTTAACAATACTGTATAAAAAATCTCAATCAAAATACGTAAAAAGAATTATTAACTAGGTAGTTAACCTAATTTGTTATATACAAATGACTTGTTCCAATAATAAAATTTGAATTGTTATTTTAAAATGGCGCCAGTTATGCGTCCACGCCTGTCAAATTACTGAATATATGAGCATAACCGGTAAATCAATAAATAACAAACCAGATTGCAAAACATTGTGACTGCGAAAACTTTGAACCTTTTATTTTTCTAATCTCAAACAAAACTTCCTTAAGTCAAAGTAGCATAAGGTTATTTTGTCTAAAACTAATAAGTGTCTTAGTCCTTTAACTTTTCTCCCTAAACATATACTAGGATTACTAGGCTACCTATTCTTCCATACAATGCCCTAATCCAAGTTCGTAGTCTGACCCTGAAACGCCCTTAAGTTATTTGGATATTTTTTAAATAATTTAATAAGCGTCCGCTATTAGCCTGTAGATTGTTTGAATCATTAGACGTCTCAAGTGCACCATCCAAGGAACATCTTGCTTAAATTAGAGCTAGTTTAAGTTGAACTGGATTTAGCAAAGTCCTTACGCAAAATACTATTTCATACATAGATACTTTGAAATAAATTGATGTTCATAGAAAAAGGACACAGAACATTTGCCACATAGCCTACACCAAAAAGGCCTACTAAACTCATGTACTTTAATCAAGTATTGATAAACTCTTATAACGAATAAGTTAAAATTAAAGGACCAAGTCTATAGTTTTCGTAGACTAATTAGCATTTTAATATACTTATTAACACCTCGCGAATTTATTAAGTTAAAACATAAATGGATTAATCTCTAATCTTATGGAAGATACTAATAAATCACGATTGAAAGTAAGCGTGAAAAACGCATAAATAATGTTGATTGATCAATGAATCAACCTATAATGTCCTTCTGGACGGTACATGCCTTCATCATAGTCATTATTACCTCATTAGACGTCCCCACCGAGGGGCACGAGCCTACCCGTAAAGGGTGTATAGGCCTTACGGATGCCAATGCGGATTGGCCGACTTCACGCACAATCTTTGACAACCCATGCGCAATCCTCTTCGCAGGCGTGCGCAGGTTTCCTCACGATGTTCATGTTATACATAGAACACACCCAGACCAATACAAACTGACATGTTTATGTCCGGAAATCGAACCCGCAACCCTTGATGAAATAGCTGACGCCCCAATCATTACATAGAACGGATCGTCAACAAAAAAATGTCAATCTATCCTCAAACTAAGCCTTTGCCTGTACTAAGCAATAACATATACTTTTTTGTAAATAAAAACTGTATAATGTGCGTTTGTTTGTCACCAGGTGTAAACCCTCGCAAGCAGAGAAGGGAAAGGACAACCTTCACTCGCGCCCAGCTGGACGTCCTCGAAGCATTGTTCGGGAAGACAAGATACCCTGACATTTTCATGAGAGAGGAGGTGGCATTGAAAATCAACCTTCCAGAGTCTAGAGTACAGGTAAGCATTAAAAGTGAACTACGGTCAGTTCGCTCACCTCGTGGTAATTTTACAAATAGGGCTTTTTGAGAAGTAAAAAAGGGCTAAATGGGGTTTAATAGATGGAGCTTTAATAACCAAGAAAAGATGTTCTGTACAAGAAAACGGCTTCATGGCCGATGAAATATAGCAAAAGATATAATAATAGCAGAAAAAGGAACTTGTTAACTTGTCGAAAACTTCATACTTCGGTAATATTTTTAAAACAGTGAAAAAGGGCTAGATTGGCCTTTTCGGGCTAAATAGTTATAAAGAGAGTTTACCTATAGTAAAAAGTGCTGAATCTAGCCACAAAAGGGCTAATGTGGCAACACAGGACTAAGATATGAATTATCTGTCATCGACAAACACAGAACTAAAAAAAATGGGAGCTTTCAAAAATAATGCGCAGGCTTCAATCAACAAGAATGTCAGTTAGGAAATCATTATAATAATCGTGCAATGATGCGAGATGAGATCGATGGAGAGATTATGAGCTACCGTATTTACTTACCACCCAAGAATAAACTCGTTCTGTACTTAAAACCTATTAAATGTGAATTTCATCTCTATATTTTTTTATCGTATGAAATTAACGTGTTGACCATTTCGCTCCACTGAAGTGTTGAAGGAAACCAAAAACTGTTCATAGTTATTTCATTCACCTGAGTTAACAGATGTGAGGTCTCCTATAATTTCACTAGCTACAGTGCCTTCCCGGCTTTTCATCACCTATAACGACCTACTGCTGAGCACAGGCCTTCCCTGACAGCATAACTATGGAGAGCATTAATACCTTTTAGGTACAATGCGATCAATTTCATTTGGCGTCTAAATTCATTTCTATATACAATTATTAATACCTTTTCAGTTGTATAAAACTAACAAACTAGCCATTGCCCCGAAACATTATAAAAAATACCAATTTACTATAAACACTTGGCAACCCCGACCCGTAATTTCGTTCAAACGTCCAATTTTAAACGACACGACTCGCGCATTAGTACGCCAATAGAATTAACGTTCCAAATTCGAATTTGAAAATCGAATCTCCTTGTCAGGCACGCTGGATATAACGAGATTGTAACGGTTGGATGGGACGCCCTTGATTTTAAAAGACATTCCAAATTATGGAAGCCGTTAGCCCTATACGAATATGAACTATAGTAAAATTACCGGTATAAGAGACCATCAACAACACAACATCTGTTGTCTCGGGTGACGGGCGAAGGGTAGTGTTGACGGAAAATAATGATTGGTACTGTGATTTATTTCCCAACACTGCATCTGTGATATTCAGGCGTATCACTTACCACCAGATGAGCGATCTGACCGTCCCTTTCTTTTTTTTATGTCACCAGTGTACAAGACGGTCAAGACGCTCACCTGATGATAAGTGATACGCCTGACCATGACAGAGCGGCATTTATGGAGACTAAACAACTGATAGATAGTTAATTCTCTTCATCAATGCCGCACCGCATCCGACACTCCAGACAACAGATGTTAGGTCTCTTATACCCGCTAATTTCATTAGCTACAGTGCCCTCATCCCGAAATACAAAAGTGCATAACACTCCTGTTTCACGGGACGATATCTGGCACTGCGGTGTACCTACCTACGACGACTCAAAAACTTTTCACTGTATGATCATCAGCTCATTAAACTACCCCACCGAGGGGCACCAGCCTACCCGTATAGGGTGTACAGGCCTTAGTCGTCCACGCGGGCCCAGTGCGGGTTGGACGACTTCACGCACAACCTTTGAATCTCTTCGCAGGCGTGCGCAGGTTTCCTCACTATGTTTTCCTTCACCGTAAGATATAAAGTAAAACCTTAAAGTGCATTCTCTTACAAAATTGCATTTTATTAAGCTCTATATTAGAAATGCATCTTCACATCTGTTAGTAATGAACGTAGTTTGCAGAATCATTGCTCTTTTTGAGTTTAACAGGGGTTGTAACCCTCAGTCAAGACTATGATAAGGCTTAATCGTTGAAAAGGGCTCTGAGTACCCATTGTTTTATGCTTTTGGAGCGTGACTCTGCCAGAAAAAGTTCGAAGTATATCTCTCGTATGCTCTTTTTGGTGAGCGTCTCGGCTCATTGCTATTCTGACTGTTTCCCTCCTACCTACCGGTAGGGCTGAGGTTCAAATTCCGCTACGTACCAATGTGTTTTCGAATTTTCGAAATTTCATGTACGTTTTCCGACACTTACGGTGAAGGAAAGCATCGTGAGGAAACCTGCGCTCGCCTGCAAAGAGATTCAAAGGTTGTGCGTGATGTCGGCCAATCTGCACTGGGCCTGCGTGGACGACTAAGGCCTAACCACCCTATACGGGTAGGCTCGTGTCCCTCTATGGGGACGTATAATGCTAATGATGATGATGCTTTTTTCATGACTATGCTGATGGCCTTCATAGTTTCTGCTTACGCTATGTGCAAAAAGAAGGCTTTGGTATGGCTGTGTTTTATTATTGCACCAAAAGTCTAAATCCGAAAACCGCGCAATAAGTTATTTACTTCGTGGTAGACTCGATACCGAGTCGTCTATAGTGGAACTAATGATGATAACAATTTCTTTCTAAGTAACAATATTTTTTTTTATTTAAAATATTATTATGTTTGGCAGTACATACTGATTTTTTTTCTCCACACACTGTATTTCAATACAATAGAGTACAGCCCTAACATGGTCGTCGGTTAATCCGCCCAGAGACTGCCGGGTCACGAAGTTAGGGTACTGCTGATATAATTACACGCTCTTTTACTAAACGCCTTAAGGGTCAATTTTAAAAGTCACCTATTTTTGTACTGTTTACAACTAACTATTGTTCGAATAGGAAAGCGCGCCAAATTCGTTTGTTTTTTATGGTGACGTTTGCTTTTTTTTCTAATGCCGTAAAAGCTGCCAGTAAATGTTTGTGGTTACATTTAAAAAATATATTTAAGAATAAACACAGTTACAATGTGCAATCATTACATATGTGCATCATTTCATTTATAAATAGTTTTACAAATTACTTGACACTTTTAACTTAATATTGTCAAATCAAAGACGAAACGCCTATTAGAGGTACGCCGCCCTAAAGCGTTCCATGGCTAAAGTATTGATATAGCGATAAACAATTAGAAATGTTTGTTTATTGCTTAGACATATGTGAACCTGGATGACTAATATGCCTTAATAATTAAGTCAAGCACTTGCGTAACGAAAGATGAAATTAATTAATGAAATGTATTATTACATTATGTACTTTATTATTGAGAAATACTATGTCCTTCGGGTAGCAACGTTCTCTAATTGAAGCTAAAGTTTCATAGATACTGTTATCTCCAACCCATCATGACAACGGCTAAGGACATGGGCGTAGCCACTCTGGGGCAAGCTGGGGCGCTTGCCCCACCCTGGCTCTTAAATATTTAAGTAGGAGGAGGGGGAGATAGGTTCACTGTTGCCCCACCCTGAGCTCAAGACTGGCTTCGCTTATGGCCGGGGATCATTATTCTAATTCAAGATATTAACTCCCACATCATTGCCAACAGGTCTGGTTCAAGAACCGAAGAGCGAAATGCAGACAGCAGCTCCAACAGCAGACCAACACGCAAATATCCAGCAAGTCGACCTCCAGCTCGAAGACTGGCTCCATATCCAGTTCCAACCTAAAGAGTTCCTCTTCCTCGTCATCAAAGATCACCACGTCTAAAAACCCGGCCAGTTCTTCCAACAGTCTTACGACTAACACGTCGAGTATAACCACGTCTTCTCCCAACCTCCCCATCACCCCCACGACCTCAGTGAGTCCCCCAATCAATGTCATATGCAAGAAAGAATCCGCACCCTCCAACTACGATACCTCGCCACACAACAAGAACAGCCTAACGTCTATATCCCACCACTACAATTCGGAATCTTTAAGACTTAGTGGAAAAGATTCTTCACCCTCAGAGATTTCTAACGTCCACGGCTACGGAGTGACTCCGAAGCAGGAGTTGTACAATAGCCCCAAAAGACTGGACTATTCCAGCAAGTTGGACTACACGGAGAAGTCTTTCGGCAGCAGTTTGGTGAAGGATCAATACAGTTCGCGGCTGACTGGGAACTTGACGCCTTTGGGGTCCAATTCGTCGATAATGACGACACCGTCTCCACCAATCACTCCGCAGAGCATCAATGGCCCTGGAAATGTTTACCATCCGGACAGCTACAACAGCTTCCACTGGCCTGGTGGTTCGGATTACATCAGAAGCTATTCAACGTCCCATCACCATCAGGGGTACGGACAGAGCGCGTATAACTCACCGTATTACCCCACTCAGGTAAGGAGCTTATCATATCTTTAGATTTTGTATTAGTTTTAATATTTTGAGTTAGTTTTAGTTTGATATTCATGTATGAGGGAAGTTCTTATGGTCTTCGTTCTACAGTGGACATTTGAGGCTATAATGATGAGTTTAATGTAAATAATGCACTTAGTTACGTACGAGTACATGGCCTTACCAACATTGAAATTTGTACCCAGGCACTTTCACAACGGGTGCTTCTCGTGATATTCGAAAACACGATCTGTGAATATAAATGCGAACTAGACAGCACTCAGACCAATTTAATATCAAAGTGGCTGTCGAAAGCCATAGTTTTTTTGAGATCTAATATCTAGCACTGATGGTGAGCAAAGAAACAAAGAATTTTAGAAGGCATGTATAGCAAACTTGAACCAAAACTGAATGAAGACTTTATTCATTTTTCCTAACCTAACCTTTATAAGTTATTCTGCTGACCAGTTATTCTGCGCGCCATGCAACCGAAGTTGCAAGTCGAAGTTCGGTTTTGCTAGTTACATTAGAACATATCACTACAACACGGCTTGGCGAGATATAAATAGCTGAGGTTCTTAAATTTAACACTTATATTGTGACGTCAAGTGTAGTCTACCGCTGGTTTGGGCTGTAGTTTTCTACTGATAAAATCAAGAAACTCAATAGTTAAGATTTAGGGGTGCCATAATTAAATAATCGAAATTAAAAATGAGGAATTTTTCAATCTGGAGTCCACCTAACCTACCTATAGGACGCTAGAAAAAGACTCTAAATGGGTTAAGCGTTCAAATGGTTACAACACTAAAACTCCCGTTCTCTTCCAGATGGAGTACTTTAACGGCACGTCTGTGAACCAGTCCCACGGGACCCACCACGGGCACAACCTGACCGCAAACGGGAACCAGCTCTACAACCAGGTGTCATTCGGGAACCCATCGCCACCAGCCGCGTGGCCCTCCCACCACAACATCCTCTCCTCGGGCCCCGAATCGCCGGAGAACCAATCCCAGAACTCCCCCCACTTGAGCATGCTGCAAGCGTCCCAGATAACGAACTTTTCAAACACCGGCAACAGTTATTTCGCTCCCGAGAAATATGGGATCAACATGGTGTAGTGTCTCTAGTCTTTCATTTTAGATGTAAATAAAGTGTACATTGTTAGGCAGGCGTTTTTCACTATTTGACGGTTTACAAGGGGTTCGCTTGTTTTTGGTACTCTTTACCGAGGAGTGTACATTTGAAATCTGTGGTCATTCTAAAAATTTAAAATGGCCGACTTTGACAGCTGTCACTTTTTAAAATTAGAAGAGGTTTTATATGTAAACTCCTTGCTTCAATTAAATTTTCGACTTCGATTTCGTGCTAGCTCTAATTCTCCGGTTCGCTGCAGATATTTTGTTTTCGTCTTAAAGTATTTTCTTCTGGTAAAAGTCTGCACCGACTTGAGAATTTCAGCCAGCACGACGTAAGTACATATCATTAATGGATTAATTTCGCTACAGCTTGTAAACAAAACAACCGAATTCGTTGTAAATCGATCATTACGCGTGTAATGACAAGGAATTGTGTTAAAAGTAAATTTATTGTTTTAACAAGACTTAACTTCATATTGTGAACTTTATAGACCATACCATTCTTTTTCTTTGCAATGCGTACGCAATATTTGTGTCTTATTTAATGGTTTTCCGCTATTTTCTACCATGTATGAAATTAAAACTTGCTAAATATGATAATTTACTGTTATATTTTTAGACTATGTTCTATTGCATTTATGATAAAATTACGTTGTATTTTTAATAATTACAAATGAAAATTAGCAACGAAAATTTAATTTATTCATGTTTAAGGGCCTAAATCTGAATCGAAATGGCAACACTGCCAATAAACCTAATTTCAAAAGTTTTCAAGAGTTTAGTTAGGTATATGTGTAGAGTTTACTTTCATATTTTGCTTCCTAAACCCTATGTAAAAATACCTGAGTCATATCACTTATATTTAAATGAAATAATTAAGGTATGTTTAGTGACGAAATTCGCTAAAGTAAAGCGTAAAAATATACCATAGTTTTATTATTGTAAATAAATTATGTGCTTAAGAGTTTTTATTTTTAAAACAATTTGTAAATGTGTGTGCTCCGATTGTATATGTGATTAATGTTATTGTTAGTTTATAAGGTTTTGTGGATCCGCCATTGTTTTGACCCAGTGAAAGTTTGTATGCTGTCAACTCGGTTGACGTTAATTCAAATTTGGAACACGAGGAAAAAACCTAAACTTATTTTTGAGGTTTCTTTGTCGACAATGTGCCAGCAATAAGTTTTATTAAACAATTGCACCAATCGGCAGAACAAGCATACGTCAGCTTCTTTACATTTCTTTTTTTTAAACTAAATGTGAACAAGCAAAGGCGTTGCTAAACGGCCTCTAAAAAGCTAATGACGTTGTAAATGGTAGTTTCACAAACATAAAGAGATTATTAGTTAATTTATATTTTATTTTTCAAATCGTAGTATTTTAATGTAATGAAATTTGTAATTTATAGTAAATTTTAAGCTTGGACATAGCTAAGGTAGTCGTAAGTACGTTACTGTACCGCATTGGATGAAGAGTCAGTGTATTTTTTTTAATTTAAGTTGTATTAATTATTGATAGCTATTGAAATATTGAATCCGAATATATACATATAAAATACATTTTGGCGTTTTTTATTTGTTTATCCAGAACACTATGATATGTGAGGCTTATCATCATCCAGCCTATAACGTCGTACTAGAAGACATAGGCCTTACCAAGCAACAGGTCGTGCGCATAAGCTGGTATTACCATAATATAAATGAGCGGTACCTCCTAGCACAGGCTTATCTTGCTTAAATCACTAATATAAGGCAAAAATATGGTAAATAAAAATATTGTTTTTTATTATATTATAATAATACAAATAAAAATATTTTTATACGAGCGTCGGTGGCGCAATGGTCCACACCTATACCGTTGCTCTCCTACCGGGAGGACTGTGGTTCAAATCCCGCCAAGTACCAATGTGTTTTCGAATTTTCGAAATTATATGTACGTTATCCGACGATCTTACGGTGAAGGATAACATAGTGAGGAAAGCTTCATGCACGCCTGCGAAGAGATTCAAAGGTTGTGCGTGAAGTCGTCCAACCCACACTGGGCCCGTGTGGACAACTAAGGCCTAATCACCCTATACGGGTAGGCTCGTGCCCCTCGGTGGGGACGTTAAATGAACTGATGATGATCCCGCTCCTCCGCTTTCCTCATCCAGCCACCACCAGAGAGCTTTCGTAAGTCGTCGACGTTGTCGTCCATATACCTATATACTACAGGTTAATAAGGCTTGTATAGAAGGACGCACCCAACAATTACTGAAAGCCTTTTAAAATCAATTAACATGGGCATGTCATGGACGTATAAAAATATACGGACGGACTGACATTAATAGATAATTACGTGTTCCCAAAATGACAGTTGCTGTCAGTGATGTATTTTTTTTTGTTCCAATGTGAACAGGATGGTCAGAACGCTCACCTGATGGTAAGTGATACGCCTGACCATAACAGAGCGGCATTGAAGGAGAACAAAAACTGATAAATAACTATTATTCTCCATCAATCCCGCTCTGCGCCCGTTGACCGATATAACAGATGTTAGGTCTCTTATACCCGGTAATTTCTCTAGCTACAGTGCCCTCATCCCGATACACAAAAATGCATAGCACTCTTATTTGACGGGACGATATCTGCGATGGTAACTACCTAGACAACTCAGTATCGAGTCTACCACCAAGTTATTTTAACATTTTTTGCATTTAAAAACTGAAGGATATCGGTAGGTGTCGAAGAATCTGTGGCAAGTGAAGTGTAGCTAGTAAAATTACCGGGTCTAAGAGACCTAACATCTGTTGCTCGGGTGACGGGCGCAGTGCGGCATTGACGGAAAATAACTATCTATCAGTTGTTGGCCTCATTCAATGCCGCTCTGTCATGGTCAGGCGTATCACTACCATCAGGTGAGCGTCCTGACCGTCCTGTACACAAAAAAAACTAGACCACGTTGTTAGATTTTCGATCAAGGTTCTTCACAATTATAGCTGTAATTATATGAAACTTTAGATTACAAAGAAACAAAATTGCGCCGTCTGTTTGTCCGAGTAGACAATATCGAGCGAGCGAGTGCGGCTTCAGTCATCGAACCTGCGATATCGGGTTTCGAGCCGGCCACTCACTCGTCAATAGGTACCTATAGTCTACACGTCACATCCTTACAAATATTGAGTCACGGTTAAAATCAATTGTTTTACTTTGACCAAAATATACTGTTTTATTTTATTAAATTATAATTGTAAATACAATACATCTTTAAATTAACAAACCTACAAAACCAATGCTGTAAAAAAGTATAGATTCGTGATACGCCCACAAAACAATCCTTTTTTCGATTGTTCCGAA
Organism: Leucinodes orbonalis; assembly: GCA_019425675.1. NCBI lineage: Eukaryota > Metazoa > Arthropoda > Insecta > Lepidoptera > Crambidae > Leucinodes > Leucinodes orbonalis. The sequence continues at coordinate 28,793 of PQWD01003970.1, read as the reverse complement.
TGCAGCGACAGCACCTATTCAACCTATCGCAGTCCACTGCTGGACATAGGTCTCACCCATTTCGCGCCAGATATCCCGGTCCTCGGCTTTCCTCATCCAGCCTCCACCAGCGACCTTTCGCAAGTCGTCGGTCCATCGGGCCGGAGGGCGCCCTACGCTACGCTTGCCGAGACGCGGTCTCCACTCCAGAACTCGTCTGCTCCAACGGCCATCGGTTCTGCGACATACGTGACCAGCCCACTGCCATTTCAACTGGCTGATCCGGCGGGCTATGTCGGTAACTTTAGTAGTAACAGCGACAGCACACATACACATATTTCGAATGAGCGTACATTTACCTAAACAAAAGAGTACAAACTGTACTCTCTTCGGCATTTCGTTTCTGAAGCACGGATAGCGTATCTACCTTTATATAGTATAATAAATAAATAAATATCCACCGACACTCACACAGCGCCATCTAGCCCCAAGTTAAGCGTGAAGCCTGTATTATGGGTACTAAACAACGGATAAACATACTTATATACTTGTTTTTTGTAAATACATACATATTATACATAGAAAACACCCAGACCATTACAAACATGTTCATGCACACAAATGTTTGTACTGCCCGGAGATCGAACCCGGAACCCTTGGTGTTGCAGTCGACCTCTCAGCCGGAACACCAAATGGGTCGTCAATATATACACAATATCATAGTACAAAACGTAAAAAAGGTGTCCCAGATCGCTGTCCCTAGTCTATGCCATAGTACCCATAAGGCTGGCAACATTCCCGCGTGTATAGCCAAACTTAAAAGTTGCCCAAACAAGGCACCTTCTCGCCTTTGTTTTACTTAATTGATGTACCGTCACCATCATCAGCTTATTACGTCCCCACCGAGGTGCACGAGCCTACCCGTATAGGGTGTATAGGCCTTAGTCGTCCACGCGGGCCCAGTGAGGGTTGGATTTCACGCACAACCTTTGAATCTCTTCGCAGGCGTGCACAGGTTTCCTCACGATGTTTTCCTTCACCGTAAGAGCGTCGGATAAAAGTACATGTAATTTCGGTAATTCCAAAAGACATAAGACCTTTTAGACAGAAAAATATCATCAAGGGTACCTCCTTGCTTTGGAAGGCCCGTCGGACTTAAATCTATCTAGATATTTACCTGTATGGTGTTGCGGTTGAGAGGTCGGCTGCAACACCAAGGGTTCACAAAACACAGTGCAAAACACTGGTACTTCACGGGACGATATCTGGCACTGTGGTGGTACCTACCTAGACGATAACTGGTGTGTGTTAACAACTAACACACTTAGGTGGACCAAGGTAGAAAGTATTAAAGAAATAATAACAAATATCCACTGACATTCACACAGCGCCATCTAGCCCCAAGTTAAGCGTGAAGCCTGTATTATGGGTACTAAACAACGGATCAACATACTTATGTATTTTTTTGTGAATACATACATATTTTACATAGAAAACACCCAGACCATTACAAACAGACATGTTCATGCACACAAATGTTTGTACTACCCGGGGATCGAACCCGGAACCCTTGGTGTCGCAGTCGACGGCTCAACCATGACACCAAATGGATCGTCAAGTATAAATAGGTACTTAAACACAACTGTAAAGCGTATGTTTCCTTAAATTGACTTACATGCAGGATACCTCGTATAGGTAGGTAGGTATATAGAACATAGTTAAGATAAATAGCTTTTATTTTAGCAATAGGTAAATAACTAATAAGTGGATAGCGTCGATGGTGCTTTGCGATCTGAAGGGTGCAGGTTCAATCCTACCACGTAGGTTCGAATCACAGGTTTCCCAATACAGGAGATGGGGCAAGCCGCGTTTAAAGTGCGACAAATGTAAGCTCAACGAGCATACACTGGCTGCCAGTTTACGCTCTGTGAGGGACGAGTCAGACGCACGAATATTAGAGGAAATTACTGTTTTTTTCCAAAATGCCATCCTGTGCAATTGTATCATTCCATCATCGCAATGAATCAGTAAATTACCAAGAAATTAATAACTTTTCACAGGTAAGAACCGAAAAGAAATTGCGACACTGGGACTGCCTATAAACTTGGCGGCTCTGTCCAGTCTAATGTATATTCTGATGTCGTGGTACGAATGATATTTATAGAATTTTCGAAATTTCAACCGTTTACCCGACACTCTTACGGGGAAGGAAAACATCGCGAGAAAACCTGCGCACGTCTGCGAAGAGATTCAAAGGTTGTGCGTGAAGTCGTCCAACCCGCAGTGGGCCCGCGTGGACGATTAAGGCTATACAACCTATACGGGTAGGCTCGTGCCCCTCGTGGGACGTTTATGAGCTGATGATGGAGTAAATAGTGCGATTGTGACATAAAATTCCTTAGNTGCCGTCCCACTCTAAGCCGCTTATCTCCCTCCCGCACGCCTCCCCCATCCTCCCCCGGCTGCTGCGTAACAGAGCTATTCCGGAACAGTTTCGTTATTTTCATTTTAACAATTTAAAATGTTTGTTTTTGCATTTTATCGGCCGAACGGTTTGAATTCATAACGTGCCGAATATCGGAAAAATTTACGATTTTCATGTCGGCTCTATGACAATGGAATAGGTTTAGATTTATCGAGTTATAACAATATCACCATTTTTTATTCACAGTGAACGGTTTTAGGTAATAAAACTATGTTTGGGCTTACAAAACAAAAGCCAATACCTAACTTTTAACCTATATTAGTCGATATTATATTTTTGTACCTTTTAAAATATAAATCCATAGTAATTAGTACCTATCTAGCATTATATTTAAGTACTTGTTAACTGATAGCGCTTCACAGTAACGTTATTCAAGCAATTCTATCTCAAATCAAAAAAGGAGACCGAAAATTATTTCCTTGCCACAGTAGCCTGTTCTGCTAATTGAATGTGGATTTACCATCGATAATGAAGTAGAATAATATAAAAATACAGCCTAAAAGGCCTAAACTGCCTAAAGGCCTAATGGCTGAACGAAGACCTCTCCTAATGATGTGTAAATTTTAAGGCTGAGAGGCATCTCCTCGCCAATTACCCGGTGAAGCTGTAAAGGCCATTTGCGGCCAACAGCAGTATCTAGTCAGTTCGTAAAAATAAAAGTGTCTCGTTCGGAATACGGGCCTTTGAGTTTAATAATATTTAATAGTAATATAATTAATACTATTATTAATACACTAAAATTATAGATAAGTCGCTTGCGAAGAAATCGAAATCTGTAACGAAAAGTCTAGTTTTAGAATAACCCCGTAGGTATATATTACAAAGGCTGTATGTACAGACTCGCTGGCCGATATTTACATATATATGTACTTGTATAAGATGTACGGACGGACGAATTTCCAGAGGCCTATCGTATTTGACAAGGAAATATTGCTTCGCTCTACGAATGTTTGTTACATATAAGTTACTGCATCCAGCTTTTCTTTCAACCTATCGCAGTCCACTGCTGGACATTTGTCTTCCCTGTTTAACAATTCAAAGAGTGAATTTGTGTATATCGCATTTCTTACCGGCTCTTCTCGAAGATCCTACTTCTCCGAACCGCTGGTAGAGTCATCAATGCAACCTATCGCAGTCCACTGCTGGACATAGGTCTCCCCAATTTTGCGCCAGATATCCCGCTCCTCCGCTTCTCTCATCCAGCCTCCACAGCGACCTTTCGCAAGTGGTCGGTCCCTCGGTCCTTCGGTCCTACGCTACGCTTGCCGAGACGCGGTCTCCACTACAGAACTCTGCTCCGACGGACTTTGGTCTTGCGAAATCATCATCATCAGCCCATCAAACTGCCCAGCCGAGGGGCACGAGTCTGTATAGGGTATATAGGATTAAGTCCACGCGGGTTCAGTGCGGATTGGCCGACTTCACGCACAACCTTTGAATCTCTTCGCAGGCGTGCGCAGGTTTCCTCACGATGTTTTCCTTCACCGTAAGAGCGCCGCATAGGTACATATAATTTCGAAAATACGTTGGTACGTGGCGTGATTTGAACCTGCGCCCTCCCGATGGGCAGGCAACAGTCCTCACCAATGAGCCACCGACGCTGCGACATACCTGACCGGAATTGTACTATGTTTTACATGACAAAAGCTGTTGATTTTGAAGTCGTCCTCTTCGTAGCTTGTCGATGGCAAAGCAATCATTCTAACTGTAGAAGCCAGGAGTTAGCTGATTGTCAATGAGCGAAGCTGATAACTTGCCCTTAAAAGAACGATTCCATTAGTGTTTGATTTTTTTTTATTTATGAATCATTCTCCTATAGATACAATACATACGTGCCATAGTTGTTCCGCCTTAATTATATTACCTATATTTAATCAATAAACTACAATAAACTATAATTGATTAATAACAACGCGGTGCCATTAGAAAGCCAATCAAAATTCAAATTGACTCTTCAATTTCACCTTACTAATAATTATCTAAAGGTTGGTAACATTGCCACAACAAAAAAGAGTACGATTCTATATAAAAAAAACCTTGGGGCATCGAGATTCGTATATCGGAACAACATTTGTTTGAATTAGTGTCGATGGCGCTCGAGTGGCCACATGCTGGCAGGTTATTGCGCTACTGGCCAGTGCGGGGCAGATATTGTTTTGGGCGCAAATAAAAAAAGTTTTTGGTTTATTTTTTAATTGACCACTTGGCCATTTGTCTTTTGAGCAGGCATGTTAGGTTTTTGTGGTGCTTTGAGTGTAAATGAGCTGTTTAAGGATTTTTAAGATTAAGCGTTATGTTTATATACGTAAGTTGGTAATATGATCTACGATTATTTATTATTTTGATAGTTCTTAAAAATTATTCGTATCATCAGCTTAAAGTATTCTACTGCATGGCAGAGTCCTTCCTACACAGGCAGAATGAGCTGTAATCCACCATGCGGCCTAATACGATGAAATTATCTTTATTGTTTTTTTCGAAACACTGAGGGAAATATGATATTTTTCGGTCATTCATTTTTCTTGATCTGTATGTACGATAGTTTCTTAACTTCTACGGTTATAACGAACACGTTGACTGAAGGGCCGCTAATTTTTTTTTATATATAACAGATATCTATTATATATATATATATAATATATATATATATATATATATATATATATATATATATATAATCTTCCTTAAATAATCTTTACATTACTGTCAATTCCTATTATTATACATATTTTTATGACTCTACCACCGTTTCGGAATAAATAGGGTCTTCGAGAAGAGACGGCAAGAAACTCGATAGTCACTCTTTTAAACTTTTTGTATCATTGGTAACAGAGTTTTGTCGTATACCTACACGTAACTTTACAAATAATAAATATCAATAAACAATTACTTTTTTTCAATCTAGCAACGCAACAGAAGCTATCAACTCCAGCCACCTGTCACATTGCGCGCGAGTCCCGCAATGCTCGTGTAATAACCACAGACCCCTTGGTTCGAGCCCCCGACGCGGCGAGCCATAAGAAACACTTCCTTGTGCCAAATGTCCGACGTATTTGCTTTCAACACCACACCCCTCCATTCGATAGTCCTTACATGTTAAAGAATCCATAAATAATAGAGTTGACGTGCGCGGATTCTGTTACCCCACCCTCTACTTGTCTATGGTGCGGCTAATGCCTCTATTGTCTGTGGTACGGATTTATTATTCATTCAACTAATACGTCTGACGGTTATGAACTTTTCTATTATGTTTGGAGGATGGTTTTAGATGCATTTTGGGCTTAGTTGGGGGTTGTAATTGATTTTATATCTTCAAAGAAACTACATATTTCATAATAGATTCAAAGAAGTTAAAGTATCAGTTAGGTGCCCATTTTTAGTATTTATCAGTGTTAAATAATTAAATCAATATGCAAATATGCATGTGGTTTAATTGAGATGTCGGCTCTTATGACAAGAGGTTCGATCCCCGGACAGTACAAACATTTGTGTGCGTGAGTATGTCTGTTTGTATTGGTCTGGGCGTTTTCTATGTATAATATATAATACAATACAAAACGTTTATATATTACTCGTATGGTAGATACGATTATAATATGTATGTAGTTACCAAAAAATATAAAAGTATGATTATCCGTTGTTCAGTATCCATATTACAGGCTAATGCTTATCATATGGCCATGGCCTGTAGAGTTAGGGATAGAAGTTATAAATAAATAAATATCCACTGACATTCACACAGCGTCACCTAGCCCCAAGTAAAGCGAGAAGCCTGTTTTATGGGTTCTAAATAACGGAAAATTATTGTGAATACATACATATTATACATAGAAAACACCCAACCATTACAAATAGACATGTTCATGCACACAAATGTTTGTGCTGCCCGGGGTTCGAACCCGGAACCCTTGGTGTCGCAGCAGACGTCTCAACCGCAACACCAAATGGGTCGTCAAAGTTATATATTGTCTGATAGTAAACTTTAGCTTACCTTACCTTACCTTACTCAAGACCATATTTGTCGGTGATCCACTCGATGTCAACTAACTTGCAATAATCGTTACACCATCAAGCCCTCTAAGTAGATATAAGTAAGAAAAATAAATTCATAACTGCTGGTTTATTATGGAATAATTTATAATATTACGGGCAAGGAAACGATCAAAGAACTCAAACAACCCGAGCGCGAGTAATGTAATATGGCTACCCTACCGCGGGTTGCCAGCTTAGCAAATTTTGTACGCCACCAGAACCAAAAGTATTTGTGCGTTTTTTGTCCGACAGCTTTGTGTATTATTTTATGGTAATTGTTTTTATTTTGAGGCGTATGCAATAAGGAAACCTATGTCATAATGTAGGTACCTACCTACCTATAATTGTAACAGAGTTTTAATTATTTTGAAGCAACTTGTAGTTATTACTAATATCATGAACAGTTCAAAAGAGTGGTTCTTGCTCTTCTCGAAAATCCTATTTTCCCGAACGTGTAGTAGAGTCCTAAAACTATATATAAATATTAATCATAGGCAATTCAGGACAATCTGTCAAATAATTATTTGATTTAAGATATTTTTGAGATTGAGTAAAGTGTAAGCCGGATTAAGTCTTCAATTCATAAACTAAATATATAAACATTTAAATCAAACTAATTTAAAACAGTGAACATTTTATTCTTAAAATTTTTAACAATTATGTCATACTTCGTATTTATATCTTTATTATTTATATTATGTGGCTACAATAAATTCTTACCAACAATAAATAAATGAAGGTCTCCGTTGAAAAATGTTATTTTACTGAGATGAAAAGAAATGCCTCTTTATGAAATTGTAAAGTTCGTTTTGAACTAGCAACACTCCCGCCGACCCTAACCTGCCGGGTAACCCACCGAAAAATTGAGTCCCGCCAAAACGTTCCTTTTGAAACAAAATTCAATTTCTTATTACAATCAGCGCGGACGGACCTGTAATGGCCGATTTTGACGTTTGTCATCATATTTCAGGCAATCGTAAGCGAATTAATCCAATACACTCAATTTTAAATCTACTTTATCTGGATCGAAGGAGCAACGATTATTTTTGAAGTATTCATTTTTTTAAATGGTGGATTTGCATCCAACGGACAGGCTAGGAAATGTGAAATTATTAAGATATGACACCTAACATAATAATTAATAATGTGTCTTGACGGTGTCGATCGTAGATCAGTGTTGGCGAAAAATATTACTTATCTAAGTTATTGTTTTTTTTCAACACTACATCTGATATGGGCAGGCGTATCACAAACCATCAGGCATAATAATTGGATTGGAATATAAAAATGCAGTAAACAAAAATACTGACCTGTCCCCAAAGTAGAATATTAACTTGAATAACTTGCGATATTAAGGTATTTTATCAAGACAAAAACCATTTCCTTTGGACATTTATATTTCACCTAAATACCGTACGCTTCCATTTCCAATACCGAGGAATTATAAAAAAAACGAATCTAAAATGGCGAACGCGGTGTTTCCCTCCAAAAACAAACCGAATGACATTCCCGTGTAATGGCGCTCCCGCCAATTTCGCGTGTTTGGTAATTTTCAAGCGATTTATCGAATTAAAATCGAGAAATACTTTGATGTGGGTGGATATTGAGTGAATCGGTAATATTCGATTAAGCGCTACTCGACTTTTCAATTTGGCTCCCTTTTATCTTTTTTGTGCGAAAGAAATTATTGGTGTAAGCAGGAAATGAATTGGGCGGCGACTTTTGTCGATTTAACATTATTCCGTGCGGTTTATTAGAAAAGTATAGGGTATTTAAAATGTATAATAATATAAGTTATTTTGACAGCTATAACGTAACTACACTTGGACCGAAATACAACTTTTTGGTCAATTTCATATCGCGCTAATCATTCGACAGCTCTCTCTCTCTCTTCAACCTATCGCAGTCCACTGCTGGACATAGGTCCTCCCCCATTTTGCGCCATCCTGCGTACTGGTCCACACTGCGGTCACCAACCCGCCTGCCCAGCGTGGTGACTACGGGCATTTACCCCCATGAGTAGCGCCATTCGACAGCTACTTCAGACGAAATTGAAACATAACCTTAGGGCAATACCGAATATCGAAAATGTCAACTATTACAGGATCGGAAGGATATCGTAACTACACCTATATTATAATCGGAACGTTCGTTTTAAAATGACGCGTCGGCCTGCAGATACCCCAAGTAACTAGTAGAGTCTTAATTGCCATCCAAACAAGAGGATATTCAATAAAAGCGTATCAAATAGGGCAAATTGTTGACACCAGATAATGCAACTAAAACTTAATAAGCCCCTTCGGGCGAGATCGCGGCCGGTCGGCTGTTTTCGCCGATTAGCAGCCAATCCTCTTGATTTATTTGATTTTGGAACGCCGCCATTTCGGGACACGTGCACGGCCAATGACGCGTGCGGGCGCAGATATCGTATACAGATTGATGTTTTTAGATACTATACTTACTCAGATACTAAAATGAAATGTAGGTACCGACCGGTGCCTTTAAAAAGTAGAGGAAAAATACATAATAATATCCACTAACATCACACACAGCGCCATCTAGTCCCAAACTAAGCATTTAGCCTGTAATATGGGCACTAAACAACTGACAAACATACTTATATTTATAATTTTTTTGTAACTACATTCGTATTATACAAAGAAAGCACCCAGACAATACAAACGGACATGTTCATTGTTCATTCACACAAATACGGCCTGGGGATCGAACCCGAAACCCTTGTTATAAGCCGACGTCTCAACCAATAACACCAGATGGGTCGTCGAAAAAGTTATAGTTATAGGAGACTTCTGACGTCTGGATATCTCCTAATCCAGCCTCTACTAGCAACCTTTTGCAAGTTGTAGCTATGAGGCTGAAACTAGCAAAAAATTCTATCAGCGACGAAAATAGACGTTATTATTCCAAAAACGGATGTTTGCGTTTATGTTTTTGACTGCAACATGGAAATCGTTTAGACTTTTTTGAACATATTCTAAAGAAAATAGTTTTTTTTTTATAGGGTACGGCCCATGGACATTTGCAGCACAAAGGAGCTACAAAATGCGTTGCCGGCCTTTAAGCAAGAGTACGCTCTTTTCTTGAAGGTCTGCAGGTCGTATCTATCCGGAAACACCGCATGCGACAACTCATTCCCACAATTTTGTGTGCGGGCAGAAAGTTTCCGTTAAAACGCACAGTAGTACTTAGCCAACTATCAAGGTGGCGTGGGTGGTAGAGTTGTCGCGTAGATCGATGGCGAAAGAAGCGCGGGGATCAGACCGAACAGTTCCTCGGAGCACTCCCCATGGTATATGCGATATGGTACATGGTACATGGTATATGAGAATGCATAACGAAGCTACATCTCTACGCAGTGCCAAGGAGTCAAGCCTATCCGAAACGTCATGGCAGTCGACAACTCGAGTCGCTCTTCGTTGAATGCGGTCTAGAGGGAGAAGCTGGTACTGGGGAGCCCCTGCCCAAAGATGAGAACAGTATACCATGAGAGGCCGAACCTGTGCCTTATAAAGTTGCAGGCGGTGTGCCGGTGTGAAATACCGTCTCGATCTCTCGATCTTTCGCTCGATATATCGGATGTCTGGCATACATGTTTTACACCGTGCCATAATCGGCGGGTCTTGGCCCCTGTCATCCAGGAATGAGTTAGACGCAAAGAATTTGCCCAAGATATCGGCTTTCTCCTTTGCGTTATGGGCCAATAAATCATCTCCCTTGTGCAAAAGATAGCGTACAGAAGTTTCCCTGGATGCTTTGGCAAGAGACAGAATGCGCGAGTTCCAGAAGGAAGACGCTCTAGTCGCTCGCCAATCTCAGAGATGTGCAAAAACTCCACCCTAGCGATATCTCTTTTGAAGGACCTGGAGGCGTGGTTAAAATTATTTTTCAAGGCGCTGGTTTTTACATCCTGCATCATTGCTGCAGCTGCCCAAGCCTGGTAAGCCTTCCGCTTCTTGCGAGAAGCAGTTTTACAGGTCTGGCTAAACCATGGCTGACATTTGGCACCAATGGGGACAACAGAGGTTGGAATGAAAGTTCCATACCCTGCAGTACCACATCAACAACAGCATCAGCGACGGCATTGGGATCAACCAGTGCAAAGCAAACCCGACTCCATGGGTAGGACGCAAAGAATCCCAATCTGCTGACTTATAGTGCCATACTTTACGTCTTCGCGGACAGCGTGGTCGCGCTTAGTACGCGAGTGGCACCATACTCCAAACAAGGCAATGGTCGGAGGAGCCAAGAGGGGCACCGACAGATACGGTTTTATGAGACCAAGGCTATTTTCGTCCTTGGCTATCGCGTTTTTTCTGCCAGTTTCAGCCTCATGTTGTAGCTCCACTGCCAAGACAGTATGGTCTCCACTCCAGAATTCGTGTGCAATAATTTTGACTAGACATGTAATATATTTTGTTATATTATTATATAAATCACTTAATTTTTTCAATTGATTTATTATTGACCAACTTTTATTCCTTGAACAACACAACGCTCCGTGGTATTGCTACGTCATCACCCACCGGTGGATGACATTTTGTGTCTAATTTGCTGCAATTAGTGGTTGGTTTTAATTGGTTTAATCATATTTTTTTAACACTGACATGTTTAATTTATATAAAGATTGGGATAACAAGAAACTAAAAATCTTAACAATATAGTATTATACTGAACAAAAAATAAAAAGAACTCCCTTTGGGTAAGGTTCCGAAGATACTGGCAGCTAACCCTTTGAATTGCTAAATTAATTCTTTGACCGAGGTAGCTGCCAGATCTCTGGTCTCCAGTGATGTCGACTTATCATTTCCAAATTTCCTTTAAAAGCCTAATAGCGCTAGGACCAAGGTTCTCAACACCGAATGGGATTTAAACATATTCGGAGCCTAGAGCTTGGGTATGTTGACATAAATAAAACGTGTCCTTTGAAAAAATAAACTATTACACATTGTTTCTGGTTATTTTTTTTCACTCCCCCTGTGTATTCTGTCACCGGAGCCAGCCAGTAATTGGAGCACTCAATTTGCGCGCCGCACGCCGCCGCGTGCCGATCCTTGTCTCTGTTTCTACTCTGTAGTCTATGGATAGGGTTGACATTGACACTGTATTTTTTATGAACTTTTTTTATGATCATAGCATTTGGGAATCGGATATAGAAAATTAAATACATGCATTAGATATATATAAAAACCACCAAGAATTATGCGAGAATCCCTTATTCACTTGTGTCTGGAACCATGGCATTTACGAATTTGACTAGCTTTTATGTCACACCCACAAAATACTAACTGGGACTAGTGGGTTAAAATTGATTTTGTGTCACATTTCTTTGATTTCAAGCAGTACATCCTGTCGAACAGCCTCTCGGTACTTTATGGATTCCTAGTACACTCCTTTCGGGTTTAAGCCACTCACCGATCCGTGGTGCATTCTGGTGCGTGCATGCAGGGTAGAGATAGCAGTACTTATAAAAAATTAGGTTGAATGACAGGGTGCTGTTACCCGTTATCTTCTTCCTTTTTTATCTAATCTAGGAGAAACAAAAATATTAAAATCTATTTCAAAATACTTATTGTGCCAACCCTAAACGATATCGCATAGACAATCGGCCAATTCATTATGGTACCCTAAACACGTTGTCTATAGTGCATGGCGAAGCAATGAGCCACCAAAAATGGCCACGAGCTATTGAATTTTTGAAAATGTATTTCGTGCCGGATTAATTTGCATTCAATACTTTTTTTTTACAATAATCCTTACTCTATGTCTATGTTTCATCACTCATCAGCCTATAGCGTTATACTCACAGATTTAGAACTGTCTAAATCTGAGGTTATACTGCAGGGCACTTTGTTGTTGACAATCCAGACTCTCGCTTCGACCTATTGCAGTCCATTGCTGGACAATGTCTCTCCATTAAGCGCCAGACATTCCGGTCCTCCGATAATCCAGACTACCTAATCGTTATTATATAATAACGATTAGGTAGTCGAATATTATAACAAAGTAAAATGTTGCTTTCCAGCTAGGTACCTAAAGATTCAAAATGAGACCTTAAAAATCAACCGGTTTATATTATCCTGTGGGTCCCAATCTCAGTATCGTTGGATTAAACAGTACGCTCCATTACCGTTTATAATTCGGGAGAATCATTGGCACGAAATCATTTTTTACTACTTTTTAGTCCCGCCCAGGTGCGGCAAAATACTTTATAATAGTCCTTTCGGAGTGGTCTTTCTTGCGCAACATCCTTTGAGGATAGTAAATGTTGATCGTTGTTGCAAAAAAAACCTACGATTTTGCTAATATAAAAAAAGTAGGAGCTTACGGGTTCCAAATATATTTTGAAAATTTATTTTTAAGTCTTCTACTTATGCTCTTTTTTATATTCTCTCTCTTCAACCTATTGCAGTCCACCGCTGGACATAGGTCTCCCCCATTTGCGCCAGACATCCCGGTCCTCCGCTTTTCTCATCCAACTTTCACCAGCGACCTTTCGCGAGTCGTCGGTCCATCGGGCCGGAGGGCGTCCTACGCTACGCTTGCCAAGACGCGGTCTCCACTCCAGAACTCGTCTGCTCCAAAGGCCATCGGTTCTGCGACATACGTGACCAGCCCACTGCCACTTCAACTTGCTGATCCGGCGGGCTATGTCGGTAACTTTAGTTTTCTTACGGATTAAATCATTTCTGATCTTATCCCTAAGAGAGACTCCAAGCATAGCTCGCTCCATTGCGCGTTGAGTGACTTTGAACTTGTGAACCAATCCCGCAGTCAGTGTCCATGTCTCAGCTGCGTATGTTAGCACGGGTGGACGCATTGCTCAAAGACTTTCGTCTCTAAGCATTGCGGAATAGTTGACATTAAGACATGACGTAGCTTACCGAATGCCGCCCAGCCCAACTGAATCCTCCTACTAGCCTCCCTCTCGAAGAAAAAGTTTTAAATTCACTAATATCGTCATACCTTAATCAAACATAACCCTAAGGACAACTCTCTCTTCAAACTATCGCAGTTCATTGCTGGATATATTTCTTTCTTATTCTACTTCGGACATCCCAGGCCCCCGCTTTCCTCATCCAGCCTCCATCAGCGTTTCGCAAGTCGTCGGTCCATCAGGACTTTTTACGCAAGAATCCCCTATGAATTCCCAAACAATTAATTCCATCGTTATTCATACAAAATCTACAAACGTTATTGTTAAAAAAATACAGTTTCCTGTCCGAACCAATACTCAACATAAAAAATACAGGAAGAACATCCGCCCTATTATACTAGAACACATAAAACGCGCAATCCGATTAATCCGTAAAATCCGAAACAGATTTAATTTAAAAAATGCCAATAAATAACGCGGCAACATTAAAAAAACACAAAGGTGACCTTCCGAACGAAACTACCCTTAAAAAGAACAAAATATAACCTCATAACTCACAATTAGACCGCTACTGGTCATGCCCGAATATAGATAATAAATTTCTACCTTAAAAAGGTCTCAGTGAAAAGAGCAGGATACTGGCACAAAAGCCGGGCAGCCTCGGGCGGCGGGGGAAGAAATAAAAACTTGTTTATGGTCATTTTGCCGCCAACGCTCACGTTTAAATTTGGAATTCTAACTTTTATGTTGGCAGCAATGGCCGCAGCTTATCTAGCTTTACGGGTTTGTTTCGAGTGGATTGGTTTTATTGAACGAATATACGGGGTATTACAATATGACTATGAAATACCGGTGGATTGGAGTTGACTTTAAAGTATAGAGTTCGGGAATAACAACTAAAATATTAAAATATATTTTATAGGTATACCATTTTCAACATAGGCCTCAGAATAAATCTTTTGGGACCACGCTGAAATGAATTTTCTAGCAGTTTTGGACTGCAATCTAATAGATAATTCTCATGAAACATTCAGCCTTAAACATGCAGCATTCGTCTGAGGTATCCACCGCATTACCAGATATCGTCCCATGAAATACTTGTGTAATGCACTTCTGTATGCCTATCTGGACGAGGACACTGTAGCTACTAAAATTACCGGGCTTTTGGGAGAGCCCTAACATCTGTCATCTCGGGTGTAGTCGCAGGATAGTCTTGATGAAAAATGTAAGTACTACAGTTATTGGTTGTACCAAACGGCTTCTGTTACTTACTATCAAGTGAGTGAATTCAGGTTCTTACCACCATCGGGTGGACCAAACCGTTGTTGTGTAGTGACGGATGGATAGTCCCCACCCCTACTCTCCCTACACCCCACGGGTTGCGTACCCGGCTTAAGGACAACACATACAGCAGGGATCGGGAAGAAGCGCTCGCTCATTACACATAACCTCTTACAGGTAAGAGATAAAAATTAAGAAAAGTGTTTATTCGGTTTAGGTCCTTACAGAACACATATGTCAAATGAAGCTACTACTGGTTCGGACGGTAGTTTTCCACTGAGAAGAATCTAGCAAGAAACAATCTAAAATCTCCAATTAGCCAACTGCCAAGCGTAGAACGCTTACGGCATACGGCATACAACTTTACTATCAGTGAGGAGGTCAAGCAGTGGACGGGCCACGGGCTTAAGAGATTCCCAAGTTTTTATTTTCGGATTGACTTTTCGCTGTCAGCCGCGCATGGACTTCACTGGACAAGTGGCGAGTGCAGTGGCTTTCAGCTCGAAAATTTATGCAAACAACCCAACGGGCGTGCCAGGGTCGGGCTCGAATCTCGGCTTATGCTGACGGCATAACCTATGTTTGGGGAGAACAGTGCCGGTAACGCGAATAGGGTCTGTTGAATAAAACGTATAACTTCTTGAAGACTATCGCAAAAAGACAGTAGAAAATCTATTGTCCCTGGGGACTAATCTTTGACCATTAATGTAAGGTCTCATCTTATATATCGACCTCATTAAAGATACATATAATCGAAAACGTCTGCGAACAAAACTGTATCTAATCGAATCGCGACAAGCGTGGACTCACAGAAGTGTCAATATACAACGGGTAAGTATTTAAATAAATAAATAGATATGGATCGACCCGTGACAGTTGTCAAATATCAAAATATTTTACGCGCGCTTTCGTTGTGACATAACTCCGTTGTCTATGCCTAGGGTTGACACGTTTGAGAAATTCTAATATCATTAGCTCTTTACTTTAAATTATTATCATAAATATGAAATACTTTTTGTTTTTTTTTAAAGATAAATGAATATAAAAGAAATAAAAGACATCAGTGAGTAGTGAAGCAAATGGAAGGATATGTTATCTATATAACCCCTATGGCTAAAACAAATCACGATATGCAGTTTTCCCTGCAGGATTCGAACCCAAGTCCTCCGGGTCACGCAGTGATCTTAGCCGAACGTTATACCCACTATACCACGATATTTAATTACATAACAAATTAAGTATGTTTGGTAGAGGTTAATCTGTAGATACCTAGCTGATGCAGTGTAGAGTTTCCTTCAACACTGCATTGGTTGGAGAACTGGTCGCGATCTTATTGATGATCATAAAACTACACACTGCAGGGCACCGACCTTCCCACACATCATAGGAGAGATTAAATGGTAACCCACCACACTGGCCCAATGTGGTTTGTAAGGGGTTAACCATTCTAAAATCATAGAATAATGTTACTTTTCAGACAACACATAAAAAAATGTGGAATAAATAAACATAATTATGATAATACTGGCAGCCCTGCGTTGCCCCAATTTCAAAATTCGAAGTTGCCTTTT
This sequence comes from Leucinodes orbonalis, assembly GCA_019425675.1. Taxonomy (NCBI): domain Eukaryota; kingdom Metazoa; phylum Arthropoda; class Insecta; order Lepidoptera; family Crambidae; genus Leucinodes; species Leucinodes orbonalis. The sequence goes on along the minus strand of PQWD01003970.1, from coordinate 12,550 downwards.
AACGTTTTATTTTTATTTCAAACATCGAACACGTCTTAAAATGTTGTTTATTTTCATAAGAATGGCATTGTTTGTGGACAAGATACTCGTATCTAGATCAATACGGTGGTATTCCGATGGCTGCCGGTTGCGTTTAGTTTTTGTGCGTGACGTTGCGTTTCGTTCCGATACCCTATTGTCAACTGAGGGCTTGATAAGGTGATAAGTGTTTGGTATAAGCATCACATTCTTTTGTGAAATACAACCTTTGGTATGCGCCGATTTCGTTATATGACAGCTGCTTTTTTCGCTTTGAGGTCGAGGTTTTTGAATGTTTACCAATTGACTCATTCATAAAAATATAACCATTTTCAATGATTTACATCCATCTAAATATAATTCTACCAAATAGTTTTGCCATCAAATTATATATTTCTTTTTATCTGTTTCGAGCCTTTTTTGTCTATTTGACTCTATATCATCATCACCCGTATAGGGTGTATAGGCCTTAGTCGTCCACGCGGGCCTAGTGCGGGTTGGACGACTACACGCACAATCTTTGAATCTCTTCGCAAGCGTGTGCAGATTTCCTCACGATGTTTTCCTTCACCGTAAGAGCGTCGGATAACGTACATATATTTTCGAAAATTCGAAATACATTAGTACGTGGCGGGATTTGAACCTCAGTCCTCCCGGTAGGAGGACAACAGTCTATATAATAATAGAAAACACCCAGATCAATGTATGTACCTATATACAAAAAAATATATATATTGTAAGTATGTTTATCCGTTGTTTAGTACCTATATTAAAGGCTAAATGCTTTGTTCGGATCTAGATGGCGCTGTGAGACTGTAAGTGAAATATTTTTTTATTTGAATATGATATTTTTCAGTAACCCATCCGATGGCAGATCATTAAGTTAGTTGCTTAACTTTGCACGATCGTCAAGTAAACGCATTAACCGCTCCGACATCGAGTCCACAATTTATCTATAAGCTTATTAACTAAACCATTCAGCACATACTTAAAACAGTTATTTTATGCCTTACTATATTCATAGCTCTTTATTGATACATAATATGTATTCTTAGTACATACTTAATTAAATTTAATGTTGTTTGTAGGAGGCTCTATGAATTACATATCATTGCTTTTTTTATGGAACAGTTGAAAGTAATCTCGGTACTGGTACGGCTTAGTAAATTAATAATGAAATTTTAATCGTTATTATTTTGTTGAAAAACCGCGTCAAGCATTAAGCCATCCCGCGTACGGCGACATACCTCCAAATCGAACTGTCAAACCTCCGGCGGGAAATACGACACACCTGTCAAATTATACACGTCCTTTTTTCGAATTGATATTTTTTACTCGTCGGATTCAAATTTTTCGGCCAGCCTCAGTTGTCAAATTAGACGCCGTGTGTTCGATATTTAACACTTTGACACTGGCAGCTAATCCCCCAACAATTATTTTTCTTTTTGAATCGCTCGCCACTATGGCGGACGGTAATCCTTTTAAATGCGGCATCTCAGTAAATAGCTTGCATCACATTTCTCCACTTAGGTACTCTTGTTTCGTATAAAAAATGTAATCGGAGACTTGACGATGGCAGTACTTTAATATCAGGCTGCACTTAAGGACAAAAATTTACAAATAAAGTGGCCGGACTTCTTTTTGTCTCTACTTCGAGAAATTTTAATATTCAGTAATAATTCATAAATAAAAAAGAATTAGAGGAGGCCTGCGTTCAGCAGTGGACGTACAGGGCTGAAATTTTGATAAAGCAATATGAATTTGTATAGAAATGAAGGCATTGGACCCGCGTGGGTTGCTCCCTAACATTGATAATAGTCATTTATTGCAGAGGACTTCATCCAACAGAGGACAATATGAAACAAAAATTTGTGGTATTTTTCTAATATCTCAATACGTTTGTTTCCATAAGTTTTAATAACTTTGTCATGTGTTTAAGTTTTGTTTTTAAAAATATGTTTGCAACAGTCATAAAAATTCTAAACGGCTTCCTACGAAAACATGTTGTCAAACATTCAACTAAGGAGGTTGTATAACTAGCCCTATTTTCTTTTTTTTCTAGTTGACAAACATACAACTTCGGCTTCTTGGCGGGAACGAGAAGTGTCATGTCGTCTGCTTTTTTTACTAAGATTGGTGTTGTTTCGATTGTTTTTTTTTTAATAATGGTGGATTGTTAACCATTAAGTGTTCGTAACAAACGCGAGTAAAGGCAAGTGTAACAAAACAGTGCAACGGTCACACCATGTGACCGTTGCACTGTTTTGACCGTCAAGTACTCTCAAGAAGTCCGCGTAAGGTTTCAGTACAGTACCATATCTCTAAAACTCGTGATGAAGGGGGGTTTAATCACCATACATCAGTTACCATTAATTTATCAAATATTGAATATATTTTACTATAAGTATTTTTCTTGAGACTGCTCGAAGTCATAATTAAAAAAATATATACCACCTCCTTACAGAGTGTAATTTTTTTTTCGAACTGTCAAACAAACTCCTTACAGAGACCATTTTTTTCTTTATTATTATTGTGTCATATTTCACACGCCATTACCGGCATTGTGACAAAGCGGCCAGTCACACACCCACATCAAACCCGCTACCCCAGTAGTCCATTGTGCTAGTTCCTGCCAAATCATCGATACGAAATCAATATAGATCTGTCCATTCATACAGGTCGCGGCAGTGGCAGCACTTGTGTCGGAATGACAGTGATTTGATATAAGAGTCACGGGTTCTATGCTCGGGTTACACCAATAGTTGCTACTGAAATCATCATCTTCATGGGTTTGATGACCTATATGGTGTAATGGTTAAGAAGTCGCTATACCCTAATAGGTTTCGGGTTCGATCGCCATGCAGTACAAACATTTGAACAAAATTACCGTGCATGAACAAAATTACGTCCATTTTATGTTTCTATTTCACCGTTTGACTAGACTTTTGACTACTTTAATATGAAGTTTCGTCTGGTGAGCCCTCCGTCACTTACCGGACACACATTCCTCTCCTCATATTCCCTTTCCTTTTAGGATATTATACTTTATTTCGTAATTATAGGTGATATAATTAAAAAACAAAAATTCTGACCTATGTAATAAAAAAAATAATCATTGTTAATTAAAAAATTCAATTTCAGACCACAAACAATACATTGCGTAAAGAACAAAAAAAAACAACGTAGGCGTTCCTTTTCCAAAATTCAAATTTGGAAGCCGTTCCAGTGTGGCCACACGTCGAAATGCGTTTGTCGTGTAATCCTCACGGGACTTGGATTATTTTTTCCTTCTATCAATTATTTTTTAAACATTGTCGCCGTGGGATATGGTATTTTGGGCCGAGTTTCATAAAGTTTATTAAATTTTTATTTAGTCATTGTCGCATCAGGTAGGCGGAGTGATTGACGTGATGTTAGATGCCTAATCTCTATAATAATGGACGATAGAATACAATCAAACTTGAATATCGCGTAAAAATGCCATGACAGAATTTTATTGCGTCACACAGAATAGATTTTCAATTTCTGGTGTTGATGAACATTCATGTATAAAGTCTAAAAAAATATAGTTATAGGTATAATATAAGTTACATAGGTAGCGTAGGTAAAGTTACCGACAAAGCCCGCTGGATCAGCAAGTTGAAGTGGCAGTGGGCTGGTCACGTATGTTGCAGAACCGATGGCCGTTGGAGCAGTCGAGTTCTAGAGTGGAGACCGCGTCTTGGCAAGCGTAGCGTAGGACGCCCTCCGGCCCGATAGACCGACCACTTGCTGGCGGCCGCTGGTGGAGGCTGGATGAGAAAAGCGGGGGACCGGGATATCTGGTGCAAAAGACCTATCCAGCAGTGGACTGCGACAGGTTGAAGAGAGAGAGAGGTAGTCTGAGCGTCGGGTTTAGGTTACAGCGTGATCCGGGCATTGCGAGTTTGTATTCTCCGGGGAGACCGCATTTTTGACTGCTTGGCCTTCTGACCTGGAAGGTGTAGGTTCAAAACCCGTCACGTAACTATAAAATTTTCGATTTTATGCACGTTTATCCTATGCTCTTATGGTGATGGAAAACATGATGATGATTGTACACAAACTCATCTCATAGCCTAGATCAGTCTTTCCCAAAGTGGGCGATACGCCCCCTTGTGGGCGCTGCAGGTCTCAAGGGGGCGGTTAGAGACCCAGAAAGAAAATGATTAATTCAATAATTAATTAATTCAATTTGAAGTTACAGTGATTTTTAAATAGGTGAAAAATGGGGGCGCTAAAAAATACTTATTCTCAAAGTGGGCAGTAGACAATAAGTTTGGGAACCACTGGCCTAGATGAAAGACGATTCTTTGCTTAGGAAACTACGTAAAGCCGTCGGTCCCGGTTACAATCTCAGGACGTTATTCGATAACACCACCAATCCGCATTGGGCCCGCGTGGTGGGTTACTGCCCAATTTTTCCAATAGCTAGCTTCGGGAAGGCTTGTGCCCTGCAGTGGGCCATTGTAGGCTTATGATGATGAACATAGGATGAAGAAATGGAAATATCCCGGTCGCGTATTGATTTTGCGTAATTCGCCATTTATTTTTGTTGCAACAACCGCTCTAGGCCCCGTAGGGTGACCACACGTTTTTAATTTTCACATACACGTTTGTGTGCATGGATTTCTGATTGTATAATATTTATTTTTTTCAGAATCATCAAAAGGATTAATGGACCTGTTATCTTTTCACCGGGTTGAAATATATTCTGTTTCTCTTCAACCACAGACCACAGCTGGTCCACCAAACCACTGTACCTACATTTATAGAGCAATAAAGATTTGAGTATTGAAGATCCTCCGCTTTTCTCATTCAGCTATATAAAAAGTATTTCGAGACAGCGTGTTCGCGAGTCCGTCATTCCCACAGATTTCCCAATACAGGAGATGGGGGCAAGCCGCGTTTAAAGTGCGACAAATGTAAGCTCAACGAGCATACACTGGCTACCAGTTTACGCTCTGTGAGACGAGTCAAGACGCACGAATATTAGAAGAAATTATAGTTTTTTTCCAAAATGCCATCCTGTGCAATTGTAACATGCCATCATCGCAATGAATCAGTAAATTTACCAAGAAATATAATAACTTTTCACAGGTAAGAACCGAAAAGAAATTGCGACACTGGGACTGCCTATAAACTTGGCGGCTTGTCCAGTCTAATTGTATATTCGGATGTGTCATTCCATTGACCGATTTTCGATATGGCTTTTCGCAAGGGCGTATCACTTGATTTTTTTCGCAACAACGTGCGTTGTGACACCGGCATTCGAAACTATATAACTATATATCATATGTAAGTAAAAAACAATAATTTCAATATTACAACAGACTGACAGAGATTTTATTGCGATCACCCATATTGGTGTAAGTGGTTGAGATGTCGACTCTTACACCAAGGGTTCCGGGCTCGAACCCCGGGCAGTACCAACATTTGTGAGCATGAACATGTCTGTCTGTATTGGACTGGGTGTTTTCTATGTATGATATGTATGTTTTTAGAAAAATATATAATAAGTATGTGTATCCGTTGTTTAGTACCCATATTACAGGCTAAATGCTTTGGGACTAGATGGTGCTGTGTGAATGTCAGTGGAAATTTATTATTTATATTGTATACATGGTGGAAAGTACCGAATTGTCTCGCCGTTTGGCCACCCTAATAACTCTGTGTGGGCTGGAACAATTCTCCCGGGAAATCCAGCGGAGATAAATAATTCGAAGCCATATTGTGTTACGGCTGTTTCTAGCGCTTAATAGCTCCTTAAATATTCAACGGAACTTCCCCCATTGGTTAGTAACGCTAACTTTCAATCCGTCCGAGTCTGTGGGTTCGAATCCCGTCCCGTTGGGAGTTCATCATTATTACAGTCAATGAGCGTCGGTGGCTTAATGGTGTGGACTGTCGCCCTCCTACCGGGAGGGCTGAGGTTCAAATCCCGCCACGTACCAATGTATTTTCGAGGTTTCCTCACGATGTGTTCCTGAACCGTAAGAGCGTAAGATAACATACATATCATTTCGAAAATTTGGAAACACATTGGTACGTGGCGGGATTTGAACATGCGCCCGTTCGGAAGGCAACAGTCCGCACCAATGACGTACCTACGCTCTTAGTATAGTCACGACGAATAAGTAAAACGGTTGTTAGTTCTCCAGTTCACCTGGTGAATAAAGAGTAGGAACGGTATTCTAGCGTAGAAATGGAGGAGGCCTATCTCCAGTAGTGGGCTTCCAAATGTAGGTACAGGGCGGTCAAGACTCTCACCTGATGGTAAGTTATACGCCTGATCATGACAGGACAACGGAAGTTCTTGCAGACTAAAAAATGATAGACGTTTTTCTCCATCAACGCTGCACTACCCCTACACCCGAGACAACAGATGTTAGGTTTCTTAGTCCCGGTAATTTCACTTGTTTTATATTCAGAAAGTTTACACAATATTCTATTTCGTTTAAAGGCCACCAACGCAGCCCACTAATCTTTCTTACAATTGTGTACTGTAATTAAAGCCTTGCCAATTAATAGCTTAATAAAAGAATACTCAAGCTTATTAATAAGGTTAAACCGGATAATACCAACAAATTACTATATCTCGGAAATGTCAGCGAGTTTTTTCTTTATCATTGACAAAAAAAAACATTGCCTGACCTTTTTGCACAAAGACCATAAATTTCTCAGCCACGGTCAACTCGTCATCGAGAAAAAAAAACGTGGGAATGCTCTATGGTCTATTGTCGGAAGACGGAGGCAGTTCCGTTTGTTGAATGCGTTTTCGTTATTCATGTTGCATTTTGTGTGCACAGGTGAATTTGCAAGTTTCTAAAGATTGTACTTCTTTGTTGTATTTTCGCACAGCCACATACTCACACACACACACTAGGCGGTAGACTCGATACTGAGTCGTCTAAGTAGGTACCACCGAAGTGCTAGATATCGTCCCGGGAAACAGGAGTGTTATGCACTTTTGTGTTTCGGGATGAGGGCACTGTAGCTAGTGAAATTACCGGGTATAAGAGACCTAACATCTGTTGTCTCGGATGACGGGCGCAGTGCGGCATTGATGGAGGATAATAACTGTCTATCAGTTGTTGGTCTCTTTAATGCCGTTCTGTCATGGTTTGGCGTATCACTTACCATCAGGTGAACGTCCAGACTGTCTTGTACACTTATAACTTAAAAACCAGCTATAACATTCCAGGGTTCCACTCACCTGTCAGCTATTGGAAAACCCTCCTGGCGTCCAACCGTAGTTATATAAGTTTAGTATTAGTTAGTTGTTAGCGATTGTAAACCCGGGTAACTAGTTTTGTTAGCTGTTGTTAATACAACCAATTTATGATTTGTTTACCTACAATAACGTCGTTTCATTAAATTACTAAAAGGACCCATTACACGTTATACAACCTCCTAGGTATTCGTTTCCTTCGGATAAAGAAACTTCTATAAATTTCTTCTTCTTAAATACCTAAACCACACATACCATTACATGTTCAGGAAACAAACATGTGTACTGCCCGGGACTTGAAACTGTAACCCGTGGTGCAATAGCCGACTTCTCCACCGTTACACCATATGGGTCGTCAAATTTGATGCTAATTGTGTTGTCGTCAAAATTTTCCTATTTCTATAACTTCAAAATAATTAAGTCTTTACTGATGAAAACAAATGATTACAGACTCTATATATTTAACTGATTACATGTGGAAAAAATAATGAGGAATTCGTCTAATTTTAATAGTGCAAGGACTTTTGTATCTTAAAGAATAAGATTTTTAATATAATTACATATTCAGCGTTAGATATATCCTATGCCTATTGATTATATTTTCGTAATATTAACTTGTATTTAAAATTGTACAAAGAAATCTTGTTAATGTGAAAAGGTTTTTTTTTCAAATAATTAATCTGAATCTGAAAATAAGGTTTATCCCGAAACGGTGGTCAATATTAATCTATCAGTTTGACTATGCCCTTATTTTTCTAAAGAATATTTATGTATGACTGGATCAATGTTCATCATCATCATCACTAAACGTTCCCACAGAGGGGCACGAGCCTACCCGTAAAGAGTGTATAGACCTTAGTCGTTCACACTGTTCCTGTACGGATTGGCCGACTTCACGCATAACCTTTTGAATTTCGTTCACTGTAAGAACGTCAGATAACTTACATATAATTTCGTGAATTCGAAACCACATTCGTACTTGGCGGGATTTGAACCAGCGCTCTCCCGATCGGAAGGCAACAGTCCACACCATTCAGCCACCGACGATCATTGATTTTGACGACCCATTTGGTTTAATGGTCGAGACGTCGGCTGCTACACCAAGGGTGCCGGGTACGATCGCAGAACAAACATTTGTGTGCATGAACATGTCTGTTTGTAATGGTCTGGGTGTTTTCTATGTATAATATGTATGTATTTACAAAAAAATGTATATAAGTATGTTTATCCGTTGTTTAGTACCCATAATACAGGCTTCACGCTTAACTTAGAGCTAGATGGCGCTAGGGAGGCCTTCGTTCAGCAGTGGACGTTCTAGGTTGTAACGATGATGATGAGATGGCGCTGTGTGAGTGTGTGGATATTTATTTTATATTTACTTATTGATTTTAAAATAATAATTTCGTACATTTTCCACAGTGTGGCAACACCGCCGTAAGTCGCGATAACTTGACACGAGCCAGTACGGCTTCGCCGGCTTCGTCTACTATCGATCGCCACCTCGTCTATCGCTAATGTGATTACTTTCGTGTGCTTCACACAAGGACATACGGCTATATGTTGTATTCATTTTATATTTGCTGCCGAATATATTAATTTGGAGAGCGTCGGCGGCTTATTGATGTGGACTGTTGCCATCCGATCAGGAGAGCGCAGGTTCAAATCGTTTTCGAAATTACATGTACGTTATCCGACGCTCTCACGGTGAATGAAAACATTGAGAGGAAACCTTCGAACGTCTGAGAAGAGATTCAAAGGCTGTGCGTGAAGTCTTCTAATTCGCACTGGGCCCGCGTGGATGTCTATGGCTTATACACCCAATACGGGTAGGCTCGTGCCTCTCGGTGGGGATGTTTAATGAGCTGATAATGATGATTGTCAAAATTGACATGACAAAAAGAAAATTTTAATAGCACCATTGCTATTACGAGTAGTATATTAAATACTAAATATCTGCACAACTAAATGTGGAAATAAGAGAAGGTAGCTTATTTTAGAAGTTTAAAGCTGGGAAATGGAACTCTTTTATTTTGCGCCTGATATCACGGTCCTCCGCTTTCAGCTTTAGGTATGACATTTTATATTTGGTGCCATCTAGGAATCCAGCAAGTAACCCAGAAACCTATTGCTTGCACGACTTCGGTTCATGCATTAAAATATTATCGGTAAAATTATGCTGGATCTACACTAAACCTAAGAAACCTTCAGCTTTTCAGAAGCAAATTCCCAAGAAAATATCAATTTTTTCAAAGTTCATGAAAATCTGTATTTCTATGAATGCTAAGTTTACTACAGTTTCGAAAGTAAAAAGTTTTAATCTCATGAGCGACCGCCATCGCAGCCCGCATGAAAAATATACTTTGTCAATAACTCCGAACATACATTGACATCTAGCGAGTCTATTTTAAACTTTATAACTCTATTCATGCCGTTTCCACAAGATGGCGCAATATGTGGATAAAAAAAAAAATTGCCATATGTCACGTTTATACTAATATTGTATTATTAAGTAACAAAGTGTCTTATCCTGAAAGACTATAAGATGTTCTTAATAAATTATTTCACCGAATGGGTTTTCAAGACTCAGCTGTAACATGCCTAAATGGCATTCTATCACCCATGTATCGGTTGAAAAGTTTGAATAAGGTCATGCGGGAGGGTTTACCTCATTTCACATTCCAATCCAGACACAACAGTTATTGTTTCTGTTGCCTTAGGGTGTCATTGACATTCAAAGGGTGCTATTGGATTCACAGGTTAAAAATACAGGCTTAATCTGGAATTATTTTAATGAAACTAAACATCTGCTGCTCCTGCACGCTGGACGTCCCTAAAAACCGACGACTTACAAAAGGTCGCTGGCGAAGGCTGACCAAGATATCTGACGCAAAATGGAGGAGACCTTTGTCTAACTACCTTTGACCTTTGTCTTTGTTTAGCTGTGGACTGCAAAGGATTGAAGAGAAAGATAAAAACCCTGTTTTAAAACCCTTTCCGTAGGAGAAGATGGCAGTTTCCATTGAAACACGAATATAGGACACACAACATTAGATGGAATGGTTTTAAGTGATGTAAAAGTTTAATGAAGCATAGAAAACATTTTAAGCTACTGTAAAGAATATTCAAATTATTATAAGGAATAATATAATTGTGTAACAAATAAATATTAAGTATCGTTGTAATGTTTTGAGAGACTGATATAAAGGTTTTGAGATAATTTAATTACGTTGATGCTAACTATTTATCTGCTAATTATTTATGACAAGCCTTTAAAATGCTAGAACTATTATACATGTGAAGAAAGGATAGATAACAATGGAATAGTCCCAAACTTTAAATATTAAATTCAGTACCTTTTAATTTTTTTGTTCAAATCCTTTACCCCATTCCCCCATAAATCATGATTGAGAGTTAGTCTCTTAACAAATCAACCATTGCATGTATTATTCTCTAGGTATTATGGCTAACGAACCAAATTGCGTTCAATGCACTTGTGTATTTTTGACACTTCAAATAGTAGAAGAACAATTTAAATACTTAATGGCAACATTACATCATAATCAAACATGGCGCTCATATACACGGCTCCCAGAATTTTACAATTTTCCATTTTATTCTCTGTTATTTTATGTTCTCTCATCAATGTAGTTAGTGCGAACCGTGAATTAAATGAAGATAATTGGAAAGAGATTCTTGAGGGAGAATGGATGGTGGAATTGTGAGTACATTTTATATGCCGGTCTGACTTATCAAAACGTGTTAATTTTATTTTGATGATTTACAAAGACTTGTTATCTTTGTTTTTATAAATACAGTGTTACGGAAACTATGTAGGCATTGTAAGTTGGGTGACGCAATTCCATGATACATAAGTAGTAGATATAAAAATGCATGCAACCTACACTTGAGTTCAATAAACCATGACAAGGTCGCAAAGGTCTCTAGAACCGTTTCAAAGAGTGACGCACACCTAGGGATCTATTATTTCGCTGTCGGGTATTTCACACTGAAATGTAACAATGACCTGCAAATTAAACGACGTCTTGTTACTGCGAAAACGATCTCTATATAATGAAATTCTAAGAGATTATTATTTAGCAGCTTCTAGCAACATACATACTGAATTTAATCTTGCAAAGTCCAAAATGACTAACTAACTTAACTTTGACATTCTTAACTAAGTGTTTTTTAATTAAAATGTCAAAGTCTTGTGATGAATAAATGATTAAATTAGCATCAACTTAATATAAATGCATCCAACTTTTGGATGTTATCATAAAACCTTAAATGTCATTCCCTCAAAACACCACAATTGCTTAATATTTATTTGTTAGACAATGTTAGTATTCCAGAATTGACTATTCTTGACAGTTGCCTAAAATATCTTGTATGCTTCATTATGCTAATACCTCACTGATTGCCATTCCATCTACTGTCTCCTATCACTATTATGACATTAAATCAACAGAACGTTGTTGGTATTTGGTACACCTGACTATGACAGTCTATCTATTCAACCTATCACAGTCCACTGCTGGACATAGGCCTCCCCCATTTACACTATGACAGTGTTGAAGAAAATTAGTAACAAGCTCAAGAATGCTTTATTCAAATAAATCAATACATGCCTCTAGAATTATCAAAAAAGAAGTTTTTTAATGAATCTACCACCAGTTCAGAGGGTTGTTGTCAACCAAGAAGACTCCGGCATGTACAGTGAACTGTTATTAATTTTCGTCAACTTTGCTTTGCACCTATCCTACCAGAGACACCAGATGTCAAGTCTCTTATGCCCGGTAATTTTAGCTACAGTGCCCTCACCCGTAAAACACAAAGTGCAAAACACTCCAATTTCACTGGACAATTTCAAGTTATAAAAAAATGGTATTAGAAACCTCTTTATCAAGCTCTACACATTGATACCCTACAAGAGGGGGTAAAACAAAAATAAAAATTGTTGGGTTTCAGTTCAATGTATGGGGAACCCCAAAATATATTTTTGTTTTTTCAAGTTTTTTGTCAAAACCTAATAGCGGTTCAAAGAATACATATACTTACAAAGTTTTTGAAAAAGGTGTGACATATGGACGGACAGACAGACAGACTTGACGAATCTATAAGGGTTCCGTGTTTTGCCATTTGGCTACGGCATCCTAAAAACATGGGTTGTTAATAATTGAACCAATGCTATCAGTTACGCGCCATGGTGTCCAGCGTGTAATGCGCTGGCGCCGGCGTGGCGAGAGCTGTCCACGTCGGCGTCGCGCCAGCACAAGGCGCTCC
>PQWD01003968.1:53253-102667 GCA_019425675.1 Leucinodes orbonalis | reverse complement strand
TCAAGTTTGTGTATAGACGACACAATGTTTGTATGAGTAGCTTATCAATGAGTTAATGACCTATTGAAGTCTTGAATAGTGATGTGATTTTACTGGTAGACATTGTAGGCGTGTTTTCATCCCACGAAATGACTCAATAACAGTATAATAGAAGTTTCGGAGTCCATTTAATAATGTAAATACATTGGTGCGGTAATTATGCGTTATTTTCATTTTACAAGTTTTATTTAATTTAATTATTTTAAAAAGACACAAAAACAGGTTACAATCAACCACAGACATCCGAATATACAATTAGACTGGACAAGCCGCCAAGTTAATAGGCAATCCCAGTGTCGCAATTTCTTTTCGGTACTTACCTGTGAAAAGTTGTTATATTTCTTGGTAAATTTACTGATTCATTGCGATGATGGCATGTTACAATTCCTAGGATAAAGTTTAGCCCCTTTGGCTATGTAATTTGGCTTCTTATGTTGACTGCACAGATTTCCAATACAGGAGATGGGGCAAGCCGCGTTTTTAAGTGCGACAAATGTAAGCTCAACGAGCATATACTGGCTGCCAGTTTACGCTCTGTGAGACGAGTCAAGACGCACGAATATTAGAAGAAATTACCGTTTTTTTCCCAAAATGCCATCCTGTGCAATTTTATCATGCCATCATCGCAATGAATCAGTAAATTTACCAAGAAAATATAACTTTCACAGATAAGAAAAGAAAAGAAATTGCGACACTGGGACTGCCTATTAACTTGGCGGCTTGTCCAGTCTAATTGTATATTCGGATGTCTGTGGCTTGGACATTGGACATTAGTTCGAATTCATTCAATTATTTGAATGTATAATCATAAAATATAAGTTTAGCAGTGTAAATGTCTATAAGTAATGCTAGCTTAAGGAATAAATATATCTTTTAGAACACAGCTGAACGATGAAAACTCAAAGTTACGATATTAAAATTCAGTTTCAACAGACGCATAATGATCTATGGAGCCCCATTCTATTGAGGCTAAAAGGTATTGATAACAGAAAGAGATGGCCTGACAAAATATATTACGTTAGAATGGAATGAAAGGGGAAGCGGAAAGTGGAAAATTGGGTTTTATTCCTATGAGTAGGTTTCATACTATGCAAGGTTTAAAGATCCAACTCGGTTAAGCTTGCTCAGAAACAATTGCCTACTACGCACTTTTTAACATATTTGCAGAAAGTATAATAAGCAATATGACAAATTACACACGGGGTAGCGTATTCTACAACAAATTCTACAAACAAATGATGATGATGTAAAACATAGTATAGATTATAAGAAATAGTAGCCACTAACATTCGGCTCGGATCGTTCAGTGTCTATCTTTTGACAAGAAACAAGCCACTTTACATTGTTTTGAACGTTTATTTTTTATCACTGATCTTGCTGTTAAATGTTAAATGTTTTCACTGCAAATTTTAAATTTATTTCAAGGCAAGCCGCACATTCGTATCTTAAACATAAGGTCTATGCCCTCAATGACACATTTTTTATGTTGTTGCTAAATAACTCTCGAATATAATTATAATGCATGATGACGCAATGATAAGTGTTTCAGACAGCGCAGAGTTTACTGTTGAGGCTTAGATAAACAATAATCTAACTAGATACACATCATCATCATCATCACCAGCTCATTAAACGTCCCCACCGAGGGGCACGAGCCTACCCGTATAAGGTGATTAGGCCTTAGTCGTCCACGCGGGCCCAGTGCGGATTGGACGACTTCACACACAACCTTCGAATCTCTTCGCAGGCGTGCATGAAGGTTTCCTCACGATGTTTTTCTTCACCGTAAGAGCGTCGGATAACGTACATATATTTTCAAAAACACATTGGTACGTGTCGGGATTTGAACCTCAGCTCTCCCGGTAGGAAGGCGACAGTCGACACCATTGAGCCACCGACGCTCCACTAACTAGATACACAATATCACTCAAAAAGTGAGGCAAAAGTCTGCCCACCGCATCTCTTGGCCACAATTTCCATTCATAATCACGTCGCTCGCTATATGTCATGGTGATATAGTAGTATGATCGTGATTTTGATCTTTCCATGACGTGGTAGCGAAAAAATATTAATGAATAATTTTATGTCAGAACGTGTGTGCGGCTCGGACATTTTTTGGTTCATATTTCGTCATTGTGCATCTCGTTTATTATTTATCTAAGTGGTGTAGCAAAGGATGCCTTTTAGACCGTTGGACCGATGACTTGCTAATGGTCGCTGGTGTACCAATTGTATAAGGACCCGTAAGGCGTAGGACTTGGAAGTCATGCGCGAAATAGGGGTGCCTTATATTTAATTTTTTACGTAAGGCAAACGAGCATAAAGATCAAGTCTTTGAGTTATGTGTCCTAATTGATACATTATCATCATCAGCTCATGAAACGTCTCACCGAGGGGCATGAGCCTGTATAGGTTGTTTAGGCCTTAGTCGCCCACGCGAGCCCAGTGCGGATTGAAAAAGTAAAAAAACTAAATTTAACCTTAACTTATTCCTTTAACCACCGAAGACGGATGTATCCGACAAAACAATAGATTTCCTATTGTGTCTGGAACCCTGGCAGTTAAAAGGTTAATAAAAAATAAAATTAATATACCTGGCTGGCACAGATGGCGTGACTTATAAATTTAAAAAATATCGACATCATATATAATGAGTTCATGACGTACAATTAAATATGCTAAAAACATGTTTATATTTAGAGAAAATGCTTAAAACATGTTGTTTCAACAAACAAGGTTTATCATATAAGATTCAACATTTACAAGTAAATTTTGACGCAAAGGGGATTGATACAACACAGTTACGAGGGTGATATTTTAAGGATTCCATTAGAAAATTGAATTTCGGATTCAAATGAAAAACTCAAGGAGGTACAAAAGGTGGGTGTACGCTATTATACTTTCATAGTACGCATTGGTTCTCTATTTAATCCTCTTTACGAAGTGTGTTTTGATTGTATGATATAAGTATTAAATACTCATGTTTAACGATGAGACGTGTATAATACAATGTAAGTTTTTGTTACCGAAGGATGAATATTTCGGACTTCTTAAATAGTTCATCATGCCTTTGTGTTGTCTTATATATAAATGAGCTGGTATCAAAACCATATAAGTAATACATTCACAGAACAAACGAACATTTGGCAATCTTTCCTAGGTTGTTTAAAAAGTACACTCATTATTTAAAAAAAAGCTGCCAACGTAATTTTATTTATCTGGTTTTCTCGCCAAATGGTAGAGAGATCACTTTCTTTTTGAAACTGGTTATGCAATTTAACCTGTATTCAAGCATTCACTTTTTTCGTGGTGTGGTGTCTCATATATAACTTTAAATGGTACAAGTGGGCCTGGTGATGTAATTTAATGATAAGGTATTCAAACTTTTAAAAGCTTTTTATCGACAAATAATACTAAGGGCACAATTTCTATTGTTTGAATATCAATTTTCAAATATGGGATCACGAGCTTTAAGATTCGTTTTGGAGCCATTGGAGCCCAACTTATTGCTTTTAGGCCTCGAACAATATTTGGGACCCAACCTGCTCAGTGCTTATGCTCTATCCTGCTGAATAGAAAATACAGAAGAGTCAAACAACACGAATAGGACCAGCGTGGCAAATAACGGTCAGAAGTCCATAGTCTTCGGACTTTCGAAGTTACAAAAGTTATTTTTGTCATTTAACGTGTATTCTATCCTTGGCTTGTATCATGAATTTACCATTCATCTGAACCAAAAGTTTTATTTATTTATTTATTAAGGAAACAAACAGCTTTCTTACAATACATAGGTACAAATATTTTATAAGGTAACATATTAGCCTTCTTAAAGTTTCGAAAGACGAATTGTACATGTAATACGCTTAAGATATACTGGAGACAGATGCTAAACAAAAAGTTATTTGTTATAATATATATATAACAACAATAAAATATTTGAAAACAACAAAAAAATATATAATAATTATTTTACAAACCTGATGGAACGGAACGAGCTATCTTCTCATTGAATATATCAACATGAGAAAAAGTTACATTATATTTATTAGTTATTTGGTTCAACATTTATAATGCATACGGCAAAGGAGTGCCAAAGGAAGGCAAAGGAGTAGTGTTCTCCAACCATTAAAGAAAGAAGAAAGAAAGAAAGAAATATTTTTATTGACCACAACATACAAAAATAAAAGAAAGATAAGTAAAGTAAGTTAGTAAGTATTAAACTAATGGTTAGTAAAATGTGAATAAAACATACATATAAGTGATTATTATTAGAAAAAAAAAAAAAACCTTGTGGCCAATCAGATACAACCTCAGCAAAACTGCAGTAGTAAGGGAACTACTGCAGAACTGATTTCTGTGTACCGTGTGGGAGTGAGTCACATACAAAAATAGAAGAAAAAAAAAGGAGACACTAAAAGTAACACAGAAAATATTAAAACAAACACACAGCAAACAACTTATTTTATATAATAAAAAAAGAGAGAAAAAAAAAAAAATACAATAGGTGGAACGGAACGTACCATTTAATCTTGGATCTTCAAGGCACGAATGAACAGACTGGTTCTAGAAAGGAATGATCCATCTTTAGCTGCATCTAAACGGTGAACATTAGGTGAGATGGAGGCTAAATGCGAATCTAGTTCAACAAATGTTGAACGGGAACTCGAGTACGCTAAGCAGATGCTATGTGACACGCTTGTACATGACCGATGCAGTGTTAAAGAAAACCATTGACTGTAGAACAATTACTTCTACATTGTTAAAAGTAATTAAAGAACTAATTTGTGCTAAAAAGGTGAAAATTATTGTGAACGTCAGTTAAATAATTAATAAAACACTGCAATTTTGTTGGAAAATACAATAGTTTTTGCCGTGATTTCATAATTTTTGGAAAGTTTTTTCTGGGTCTTTGCTTTGCCTTGTGGTGGTAGATTCAGACTAGTTTTTAACCCATTGAACGCTGATAATCCAGACACAGTAGAAAATCTATTGTGTCTGGCGCTTTAAGGCGTCATTGGCGGTGAAAGAGTTAAATATATTATTAATTTAACGATTCAAAAGTGTCTTATAAAGACTTAATTGAATAAAGCGATTTTTGAGTTTAGGTTTGAGTGAGTGCAGTCTGCAGATGACTTTCAGCATCTTTAAGTTGTAACTATTAAGTGATTCTTTAAAATCAATTGTTTCATGTTAAATTCAAAATTTGCTGCTAGTAGTGTTACTATCGTGTTAAATGGCAGTGGGTCTCGGGCGTCGCAGTCCGGAGTGGAGACCGTGACTTGCAAAGCGTTACGTAGGACCGTACCTTTCAACACGTCTGGCCCAATGGCCTGACGAATGTAAAAAGATCGTTCGTGGAGACTTCATGAGAAAAGTGGAGGACCGCAATATCTGGCACATAATGGGGAGACTCATGTCCAAGAGTAGACTGTGATAGGTTGATGACATAAAAAGATACTTTCAAGTTATTCACATTGCATGTTTTATGCATTTCATTATAACGAAACAGTTTTGGTCTAAGTGATACATGTAGTTACCCTACTCGACCCTCATCTATTCGTTCATGTTATATCAATTTAGCAAAAGAAATTTTAAAAAATTACCGAACAAAAAGCCAACTTAATATTACTTTTACAAAAGGCTTTGTTTACACAATGTTTGTGCTAAAATCGCTCGAATGTAAGTTTTCTCATTTCCCCATAAATAGGAGTGACGATGTCTCATTAATTTTTCATACGGGCCACTTTATCGGACGAGACGATCTGAATCTGTTAACGGTGTTTTCATAAAAGTATCCTACCACAACGCTTTTTTTGTTACAGATTTGCTTTAGGAGAAAGTACTCTTACGGTAAACAAATAGGTTTGGATTTTGTGTAAGCTGCTTTGGGTACATGAGGTATTTTGTTGTTATTTTTTATGTAGATAGGTACTCTGCTGATTTAAAGATGTGCTATTTTGACTTTAGACCAAATTTCACACACACAAATCAGTGTTTGTAAATCAATAAATAAATAAGTAAATACCGAGGGTTCCGTTCAAATAAATAAATAAATTTAAAATTGGCAATATCCAGCTTGCATTCGAATTGATAATAGACGGAAATATGTGAACGCGTTGTATTTTATTTTCAAGAACGGAACTTCATCATACCACATATATCATATTGAATTTTTATTCTTGTCATATCAGACTTATGTTGAGGGAACAATCCTACAACTCAGAGCCTCTAAATCATAATTTTCATCGTTAAATGTTTCGTGAAATCCTTCTTTGCTATTTGGTAGGATAGAGCTGGAATTGAACCCGAAATACGAAAGCTCGGTTCACGGTTCAAATTCTGGTAGAAGGTATTTTTGAGTCGATCTATTATGTAACAGTTTATAAGTCACAGCTGTTGTATATTTAAGTATCCATTTTATAAATACATATCTATAAAATAAAAAAGGTTTCTCCGTAGTTCTTGTTTCCATAACACAAGTTTAATTTAATTTAGTATAGATTGTCTGTAACAATAGTTTTCTAAGTAATTTTTGCACATATGAAAACTGAAATTTATTTTCTTCTATATACTAAGCATGCATGTCAATACTATTCAGTCAGTCGCCATCTTTTATTCAATCATTCAATCAATATAGATATAACGTTCAGCTGCAAAGCATAGGTTTAGTAGTAGAACTGTAATCCAGTACACGGATTTCTATCCTAATATAAAAGAATAACGAATAAAGTAACGTAAAGTGCTTAGCTTAGCACGCCATCATGTCTAGTTATATTAATAATATTAAAAACGAGTTCTAACAAAAAGTATCCTATTTTTAAAAACTTACTTGTGTGTATTTTTTTTTTGTTGCTTATGTAGGCAGATGAGCAGGCGGCCCATTTGATGGAAAATGGTAACCGCCGCTCATGGACAACTGCAATGCTAAGGGCAAAGCCATGCCGCTGCCCATCAAGAGGTTATCTTTAATCCTCGTTTGAAGAAGGACATGTCGTTAGTGTATAAATTACTTATTTATTTTTCTCGATAAACGAGCTTTTAAAATAACTAATATACTAAATAAATTGTTCGATAAAATGTTATGTCGCTAAACTGATACTATGATAAATACAACCAAATTAAGAATTAGCTTATCAGATATTTATTTGAAGTCGCTTGCTGTCGACATGATTATTTCGAGGATTTACCATTATTAAATGAATTTAACCAACTGAACAGTTGTTACGATATTCTAAGTTTGTATGGATTGTTGCCTTTCGATCTGGAGGGCGCAGGTTCAAATCCCGCCACGTATTCGTACCAATGTCTTTTCGAATTTTAGAAATTATATGTACGTTTAACCGAAACCCCTACGGTGAAATAAAAACAACGTGAGGAAACCTGCGCACGCCTAAGATGAAACTCAAAGGTCTGTGTGAAGTCAACAATTCCGCAAGGGGCTATGCGGTCGACTAAGGCCCTTTACGGGTATAATGTTACCCTGTACGGGTAAATTCATCGATGGGGATGTATAATGAGCTGATGATAATGTTGATATACGTAATAAACTGTAGCTTTAGCTTCACAGTAACTCTTTTCATGAAATGTAAGCCTAGTAAATTAAATTTATCTTCCAGCATAATGGCGTTGCGAGCTTTATTAAAATGGCCGACACAACGGTTCTATTTTATGGACTAAGGATGAACGTTTTATTGAGTTTTCATCTAGTCGATGGAAAATTTTATGTCTAAGCTTAGTTACGAGGCCGTTTAAATTCATGTAAAAATTGTTAGAGGTAATTAAAAGAGCTTTGTTCTATTGTTAAATTTGCTGTTCAATCTCTTAAGTTTAAACGCTTGTAAAGCATAGCGAAATTAAATATTATATTTTTAAACGATTCAATGTCGAAGTTCTTGTCAAAATGTATAGCAAATCGGCTCTAACAAACCTTCCTTCATTGTTTTCAATAAATATAGGATTTCTTACAGTGCAAACATATTTCAAATGCGATGGAGTAAATAGATTTGTTATGTTTTGAATAAAAACCTACTCTTCCGAGAAATTTTTAAGTCAAACAAGTTTGTTAGCTGAAATAAATAGCAACACTCAAATTCTATACAAGTATGCTCCCAGCGAAAGCACTTCAGAAATTACTTTTCCTCCGAAACAATACACTGCTAAGCCTCTAAAATATCGACGCAGTGTTTTCAGACTTGTAATTCTTTTGATCATAATGTTTCACGATTTTATATAACAATAGATAAAACATTTACGAAGGTAAAAAATATCCATCTTGGCCTTTAGTAGTTACATACCTACCTATAATCAAATTCATGAACTAAATAAAATCAGACCAAAAAGTATATATACGTACGTATATAAATATATAAACCGCAATTTAGACTCTAAAAAGGTTATTTTTAATAAAATAACGATCGCCATATTGACATGGCCGTACCTACACGTGCCCTCCTAAGCTCGAAATCATCTATATTTTTAGACAATCAGTTGATTCAGTATCCAATTGAGTCTAGACGTCGTAGGAGTAAGTAATAACTAGATTTAACTGTATGTTTGGTATTATTATGTACCTTTAATTTTTGTAGTGCCACTATACTGGTTATGTTGTTAAGATTTTATTTCTTTCAATTTTGTAAACAAATAAGGAAACATGCTCAAAGATTTCTTCACTGTTTATTTACTTCCCAGAGAATTTGTACCTTGCAGCGATCGAAACAGTTTTAGTTATATTTTCACAAATTGCCTCCGTACATACCTTGTTGTTAAATGTTTATTTTTACACAACCATATAAGTTTTATGAGCATGAAATGAAGACATTAAGTATCTCTTATACCCCGGGCTTGAAACATGAGTTAGAGGTGTGAACGTTCGCAAGGTCTTTCGTCTTGAAGTATCCACATGAGAACTCTTCTTAACATTTTCACGACGTATATGCTCGCTTGTATAACCTTGTATGCATTACTTTACAGCAGTTAAGGATTTCTAGATAGTTTACGTTACTAATGTCAATGACATTGTTCACGTTTGTGTATAAATTAAGTTGTTTTTGCTTTTCACATTAAAATTGTCTATTACTTGAATTTCACCTTATTAATTTCACCTTTTTTATCCTCCTTTCTTTCTTTTGTGTTATAAATTACAAATGATCAGGACGGTCAGGACGCTGATGGTACGTGATACGCCTCTCCATGACAGAGCGGCATTAAAGGAAACCAACAAGTGATAGACAGTTATTACCCTCCATCAATGCCGCACCGCCTCCGACACCCGAGACACAGATGTTAGGTCTCTTATACCCGGTAATTTTAAACCAAGTACTAAAGATAGTAAGAATATTCCAGTAAATCATTTGACATTCATCGTTTGAATAAATTTATGATACTTTTTGAACACGAAATCTTACAATACACATATTATATATCTTCGAAGGCTTGAGTAAACGTAAAGTTGAAAATTACATCTTATGTTCCTGCACTGATTTATTATTTCACGATTACAGGTGAGAGTTGACATTTGCCTTATAGGTGGATTCTTATGCAACGTAGTTATTACCTGCATTATAATATGTCAAATCTTCATACTAGCCTCAATCAGTGAAATAAACATTCCGAATGTACATATATAAGTTAAAAAGTAAATTGAACGTCTTAAATTTTTATGGGAATATAAATATTAAAAAACACTATTCATAACTAATGGATAATCAAAATAGTAAATAACTGACAGAAAGGTTTAGGAGTTTAACATTAACAATCGAGAGATAAACCGTTTCAATAAAATAAAAAACGTTAGTCAAGGAAAAAAGTCACCTGTCTCCCTTTCAAAAGAATCAAAGATATTGACATCCCAAATACTTGAATAAAGCATAAGGACGTCACGATGTCATCAGTGACATTCTAAATCCCACATTTTTCTTGTAATTTACGACCACAAAATCGTATGGTATTTTCGTCGGAGTATTGAACTTTGAAGCTAAATTTTGTTTTATGCGAATATGGTTGAAAAAGTTTAAAAATCCAGTTTATGTTTGCTACGAATTTCTTAATAATGGCAGACCGCATTTTTTTGGAGTTCAGTTAAAGATCGCATTCGAAAGTTGTTTTAATTTCGTCACCCATTTTTGAAATTCCCACTCTTGTGTTATTTAGTTGCGAAAGGTTGATCCGGGTACTTGATTTGCAATAAATCGTAACTGTATTTAACAGTACGGTAAATTATCCTTAAATGGACCGTACATATAAGTAACGAATATGATTTCATCCACGTCAAAAGTTGTATTTCAACAAATATAGTCCTGATTAACGCGTCTTATACGAGTCAATTAGCATTGACTTCAATATTTTTAATAATAAAGATTGTATTTGAATACTGATGACCCAGTTTACAAACGACAAACAATTTCATTTTAATACAACAATGGGTTAAATTTTCACCGAAATCAAAGTGATTTAAATGCCGTAACAATATTTGTTATGTTGTTTTAAAGGGAACGTCACAAACATCCCTACCTCAATCAAATATAAGGTTTTAACGAAGTCATTTTATAAGCCATTGTTAAAATTTATTACAGGATTAGCAAACTCGGAGAAATTATTTATTTCGTTCGAATAATTCAATTGGCGTTCTAAGATAAACTCAAATATTACTTTAACCCTTTGAAAGCCAATGATAACCGAATTCGGAAATAATAGATTGCTGTTTCTAGTCAGGCATGATCTATCCTTGGCCGCATCATCACTTACCATCAGGTGAGATGTCGGTCAAATGTCCGCCTATAGAAGATACAAAAAAACTATTGTGTATGGATTTTTGGCATTCAATAGGTTTGAAGTCTGTATCAGTCCACTGCTAAACTCAGGGCCTACTATACGATAGTTAAGTGTTTTTCCATAATAATATAATTCATTTTTCACATTTTTTATTCAAGTATGTATTTCATCTCATGAAGTTTGTCTGAAAGAGATTGCTTTAAAGCGATAAGACGATTATATATAAATTAATTGTAGTTCTGTTTGTTATTTTGTATATTGTTTTATTTTTGTGTAATTAAAAAAATCCTTTATTATTGTCTAAGCTTGTTGGAATGTTTGAGTTGTTTGAGGCTGGATGTTTGTTTGAGGCTGGTGTAGACTCATGCGCCTCGGTGGGGACGTACAATGAGCTGATGAAGGTGGTGGTGGATGTTTAACTACAAGTAAGATCATAAAAACTAGGTATATTTTCTTAGTATATTAATCTTGTTGAAAATCAAGAAATACCCATGCACTATTGTTAACAGAAATATTATCAATCATAAAATTATGATAAAAGAACTCACGTACTACGTAATGTAATAATGTTTATTTCATAAAAACACAGTACAGATAATTATTTGAACTGCTTTCACCAAATTTATGAGCACCTTATCACCCTGTGTCATAAGAAGCAGTATCTTTTTTAACAGTTTAGCACAATGTTGTGTTTTTTATTACAAAAGTTATCTAAGCGCAGTTGTGCATGAATACATAAGCGCTCGTGCAGTCATGCATGTGTGTAGGTGTGGGAGAGAGAATGCGTGTATGTGTATGGGTGGATATGAGTGCGTGTAGGTATGTGTTTTTTGGGTGTATGTTTAGGGATGTGCAAGATGTCGATATTTAGTAAATCTGTATATTTATGGAAGTGATTATATTTCTGTGAGCGCCATGAAATTCTTCCTTCTCTATGTTTATACATAAACCTTTATATATAGTTATTTTTACAAACATATTTTTTTATCACATCTTCTACTTCGTCGTAACCAAGCTGATTTAGCCACTCTATTACTTTGTCTTTAAACATTTTCTTGTTGTATTTAACTAAATTTTATTTTTTTCAAGTAGATTACTATTGACAAATATTGCAGTTGTGGTCAAGAAATCCAATACGGCACACATGACAATGGACACTATTTTGTTTAATCTAGTTTAAAGTAAAACCGAATCGTGATGAACCATATGAAATAAACATGACATGAATAATCCTTTGTTCCAAACCAGGCCACCATGTTTTAAACAAAAAAATACAAATGCGGTTTTGAGCAATAGCCACACACAACATTTTGATTTTTTGATGGAAAAAAGCAGTTTGAAATCAACATACAGTAATGAAAGTAGGGACGAGTGTTCATAATTTTTCATTTCACACGGGAAACTCACTACTGGACTTGACCTCCAACTCTTCTTTGAGGTGTTTTAGAATCGACACCCACTTGTTAGTTTATTATACACCAGTATTTAAAAATACAATAAAAAGGGAGCCTTATTACACGTGGTAATTTCTTCCAGGCAACCTTAGGATAGAGAAATACAACGTATGGGATAAGAAAGTTAAGTTAATTATATACTGAACCTAATGAATGTGGGGAAAGGGCCTTATCTTGTGATTTCGTTGTACCGACATGAACTCTATTTAATACAACTATGAATTAAGCCCTAAGCGGTCTAAAACGGCTCACTGTCAGGCACAAGCTTTTCTCCTTAGTATGGCTAGAGGCTGTTAGGCCGGTGAATCACCATGTAGACTCAATACAGAATAATGGAGTTAACGATCACTGCCTTTAGATATATCTATAGGGACCATGACCAACTGCTTGACTTGTCTTTCAAAGCTCTTCATGTTTAGTCCCCAATCTAAAAATTGAGCATTACGATAATTATAATAGTCATTAAATTTATTGTTCTCTCACGTAAACCTACAGTAGTGCAAAACCATTTTAAAACTAAGTACTAATACGATCATTTTAATATAATATACCGAATGTTCCTCGATTTATCTGTTTTCATCAACGACCTTGACTTCCCTAAAATGGCACCACCTCTGAAGTATGCTCTTTCTAATAAAAATTAATCATCACAATCGGTTAAAATACGACGAAGATATCCGCGACCAAACATAAAAAGCATATATACTATCGAATTGAGTATGAGTATCCTTTTATGAAGTCGCTTAAAAATACGAAAGAAGTGTTCCGAATGCAGCGACAGCACACATACACATTTCGTACTCTCATTCGAAATATGACAATGTCAATTCATTTACGTAAACAAAGAGCCTACAACTGTATTCTCTTTGGTGATTCGTTTTTGGGACACGGATGGCGTATCTATCTCTATATTATATATACAGAATATCATTATCTAGATGATCGAAAAAGCTAGAGCCTGCTTCTTGAAGTTGTTAACCAACCTGATCGCATGATACGTGTAATATTTAAACAAGTCACGCTTTTTATACAACTTTACGTATAAACTAAGTACTTTGTATTATCTCACGTACTGGGTCAGTATAAATATCGAATTAGGCACGCAAAACAAAGATATTTATAGCTTTGGTAACTACATTAGGAGGGTCCTGACTCCCTTTGTACTTCGAAATCATTTAACTGAATAAATTTTTACAATCAATATGCCAATCTCTCAAACTTATTAAATAAAATAAATATCCACCGACATTCACACAGCGCCGTCTAGCCCCAAACTAAGCATTCGTCTGTAATATGGATACTAAACGGATAAAATACTTATATACTGTTTTTTGTAAATACATACATTTAATATACATAGGGAACACCCAGAAAAATATAAACAGATATGTTCATGCACACAAATGTTTATACTGCCCGGGGATCGATTCCGGAACACTTGGTGTAGTAGCCGACGTAAGAACCATTACACCAAATTAGTGGTTATTGATATCCACTGATGGACACTAATTCCATTTTGCACCAGATATCCAGATCCTTCGCTTTTCTCAGCCTTTACCGGCAACCTTTCGTAAGTGGTTGATCAATCGGGCCGAAACCCGACGTTATGCTTTCCAAAACGCGATCTCCACTTTCGGACTCGTCTACTTCAACGGCCATCTAAACTTAAAAGGTCCCAGTAATGATGTACTTAAGTTTGTTCGAGGCACCCAACTTTAATCTCACTATTTATCTCGTAATAAATATTCATTAATAAATATTCCCTTTGGTTGATCATCAGTTAGCAAGCAATAAGTTATCATTTCGCAATTTTTGACTTTTGTAACTTGATGTTCAGACAGTTTTTAAAAAAAAATTGTTATTAATGTATTTTTGAAGTGGCTGCTTGTCATACGCAAGCTTACATTTTGATTTCCTTGTTATTGCATTTTTTGCGAAATGAAACTGGCTAAATGAAAAAGGTCCCAGTAATGATGTACTTAAGTTTGTTCGAGGCACCCAACTTTAATCTCACTATTTATCTCGTAATAAATATTCATCATCATCAGCTCATTAAACGTCCCCACCGAGGGGCACGAGCCTACCCGTATAGGGTGATTAGGCCTTAGTCGTCCACGCGGGCCCAGTGCGGATTGGACGACTTCACACACACCTTCGAATCTCTTCGCAGGCGTGCATGAAGGTTTCCTCACGATGTTTTCCTTCACCGTATTAAATATTCACTAATAAATAAATATTCACAAAGCGCCATCTAGCCCCAAGTTAAGCGTAAAGCCTGTATTGTGGGTATTAAACAACGGATAAACATGCTTATATACCTACATTATTTGTAAATACATACAAATTATACATAGAAAACACCCAGACCATTACAAACAGACATTATCATGCACACAAATGTTTGTACTGCCCGGGGATCGAACCCAGAACCCTTGGCGTTGCAGTCGACCTCTCAACTGCAACACCAAATGGGTCGTAATAAACGTCTACTATGCTTTTGGTATCGCTGTCTTCAGGGTGGAAAAGAAAACCAGTCAGTAAAATAACTGATTCTTGTGACTTAATATCAACATCAATGGATGAAGAATTTATAAAATGAATTTCTAGGCTATGTTCGTAGGTGTTACTTTTTATATATATTATCTCGATTAGTAGCGGCTGGGTACACACGAATGCCATATAAAGTCTATTTTAAGCGACAGCTGCACTAATACGCCAGATGGGCTGTCAGTTTAAATGGTATTCAAATATTATATTTAAAAAATATACGTGTACAGTGGTCTGAAAACTTTCGCATTTTTTACATGAAGTCTCATAATTTATGTTTTAAATACGTGGTTATATGGAGCTAAATACATTTTATACGTTCATTAAAGACCTTTCTATAACAAATACCAAATTCGGTGACAAACTTTATAATACGTAGATAAAATAACTCTTTAAACTCAATAAAAACAGTATTAAATAAAATAAGTAATAAAATATAATACTTGGCACCAATTTAAAAAAATAGAGCTTTTAATCCCATCGAAAAACATCTATCGCAGTCATAATTGATATTCGTTCATCTTAAAAGTATTTGAAAACTAGTAAGGTATTTCGCATCGAGATGAAGTGATCCATCAACAGATGAGGCATTTGGGAATTCAAACAAAGCTGTTAGTGAATATACGCTAAATTTGGCGTAATGTCAAATGGTGTATGAACAGACTTTTTATCATTAGGGCCTTACAACGGTACTTAGTCAATAACATTAAACACTTTTAAGCGATCAGAGCTTTTTTATGTAGAATGTCAAAAAGTTTAATGGCGTTATAAAGATATTTCCAAAATTAAAAACAATATTTGGCCAAATTCTTGTGTGCCTAGTATCAACAGATTTTTTCTAAATAACTTTTCAACTTTTTCTTTAAATCACCTACAACAGATTAGAGGTTTCCCTTTGGTTGATCATCAGTTAGCAAGCAACAAGTTATCATTTCGCAATTTTTGACTTTTGTAACTTGATGTTCAGACAGTTTTTAAAAAAATTTTGTTATTAATGTATTTTTGAAGTGGCTGCTTGTCATACGCAAGCTTGCATTTTGATTTCCTTGTTATTGCATTTTTTTGCGAAATGAAACTGACTAAATGAACAATGTATGTTGCTTGTAAAATGCTCATAAATTTGTTTGAAACATTAGAAAACCCAGATTAGAATAAAATTTTCACCACCCCAACTTTTCTTGCGCCTATAGTCTTGGACTTGGCAACAGAAGTGGACATCTTTTTATCATAACACGGCTACTTACTGTGCTTCGGTTTTTCTTAATAGGTCGCTAGTGTTGTAAAGTTACCACTTACCCGTCAGGTTGTATACAAGCAAATGCTTGATTTCCAACATATATAACACAAATACGCCATATATCTTCCTACATCTTTGCTTTGCGGGAAGATCTGTGTCCTGCTGTGGGCCGTTCAAGGCTGATGATGATAGTATAAATATATTCACAACTGAGATCAAAATACAAGTTAACCGCAATATCTGTTCTACACCATTTTAACGGGTTATATCATGCGTGTGACATTAATACATTGACAGCAATCGTTAGCGAGAAATCAAACCTTTACTCGTATTTATTTAGGATCAGAGCAGATGTGCCTCAAAGGCTTTACACGAATTTCCACAGAGCGAAACGACGATAGTGATCGTGTATATATTAGACTATTTGTTCGCAGACTGGGCTTAAGTATTATTT
Source organism: Leucinodes orbonalis (assembly GCA_019425675.1). Classification (NCBI taxonomy): domain Eukaryota; kingdom Metazoa; phylum Arthropoda; class Insecta; order Lepidoptera; family Crambidae; genus Leucinodes; species Leucinodes orbonalis. Next base: position 86,166 of record PQWD01003968.1, on the reverse strand, counting down.
ATAGGGTTTCATTTCGGCTCTTTATTGACTAAACCTTTAGTGGATTTGATCAAAACCAGTATTTGAAAGTCTATTTGCATTGTGTGGATTTCATGTGAATCGAGAATGCTATTTTCCAAATTTTATAGAAGATGGGCAGGGTCCTGATTCCGCTAATAAATGCGCAAATAGGATTGTAATTGTCTCAATAGTAAAAATTTGCACTCATTCATTCTTTTATATCGTAGTATTCTAATTGGTTACACCATTAGACAATTCATTGTGCTATAGAATTAGCAGCTGACTTTGGATCACATGTTATGTTATAATGTCAGCCCGTCCGTATTTTTATATACGACCATGGTATGTATTTACAAAGAAAGTATATATTTAAACATGTTTAACCGTTGTTTAGTACCCAAATTACAGGCTAATGGTTAGTTCGGAACAAGATGGTGCTGTGTGAATGTCAGTGGACATTTATTTATAACTTATTCTAAACGTATAGATAGTCAAATTGATCAGACGTAAACCAAGGGATAGAACCCGTGACAAAGATTCTTAACCCCGTGGCTTATTTACACGTGTTAAACATTATATGAACCGAACTTTAGATCACGCAATACAAGAATGAATCATCGCCAGAAGAAACATGATTAAAAAAAACTTTTAAAATACATTCGCTTCTGCGGACAGGTTAAGCACCTGCAATTTTATATGTTTACATTTCTTTATCGCAACACGTGTAATAGCCGATTTCTTTTTCATCTCTACGAACCAATCTGGCCTTAATTTTCCAATTAACATAAACAAAATAAAGTATCTGAAACAGTAATTGAGTGATGGATCAGAATTCATTTTGGGAAATATACTTCAGTTATTAAGACATGAAATTAATCAGGAGTCAAGAAGCACACATAGTGCAAGGGTAATTGTTTCCTATAATACACTATTGATCCTAAATAAGGGACCTCAGTGCAGTTTCTAACTTGTGACGTAAACATGCTGTTAAAGTATCCAGTAATTTCACAGCCTGTTCCACCCTTCTGCCAGAACAAAGCAATAGAAAAAGCCGGTGCTTTATAGGGATTTTTGCAATTATAATAGTGCATCATTAAAACGTCCCACTAAGGGCACGAGCCTACCCGTAGAGGGTGTATAGATCAGTCGTCCACGCGGGCCCAGTGCAGATTGGCCAACTTCACGCACAACCATTGAATCACTTCCCATGCAAGTGCAGGTATCCTCATGAAGTTTCTCTTCACTGTGAGAGGCGTCAATAATGCACATATAATTTCGAATATTCGAAAAGACATTGGTACGTGGCGGGATTTGAACATTTTACAATAGTGCGCTAGCCACTTATTTCTTACCGAGCACTGTTAAATATTGTGAATTACCCGATTGAGTAACGGTTTCAAGTGCTTTCCAAAATTTCCCAAAAATCAGAGTACATACGACATGATCGCATCGAACCTAGTTAGTATGAAAAAACAAAGTTTCATCTCATTTCATTAAATTTTACTTTTTTTATTTTTTGTTATTAGTAGTCAAATTATTGAACATGATTTATTTTTACGCCTTTTTGTAATATGGACGGCAGTCATGATAATTTTAACTTACCATATAAAATATCTAAAATGCATAATGGATCGAAGTAGTCAAAATTGATTGAGATCATTATATAAAGAAAAAGCGGGGAAATTTTTAGGGTTTTAACTATTTTAGGATGGTCCTTATTTCGAACATGACCTATAAAAAATAATAAATATAAATAGGTTTTTATAGATTTCTGTGTCAACCGATTATTATATTCATAATCTAAATTGCTTGCCGAGTCACAATAATACGTTAGCATACATTATCTTTTGTACCAGAGACGCCTTTGTTTCGTTTTCTTTTGCATTTTTAATGAAATACTAATGGATTCACTCTCTGTACAATCTGTTCGAAACTAGCGATTGCTAAGCTAACAACTTTTCTAATCCAGGAGTAATTATTAAAATTAAATCTTTATTTCACCACAAACATTATAATTTTTTTTACAAACATCGCTTATTACCGGGCATCATTAAGAAAGCATGAAATACATTGTAAATATTGGTTAATTTGTAGGGCCAGCAATGTATTTCCATGCCCTTCGTATTTTTTATTTACTTATGGTGCAGTGGTATTCACCATTACGACAAACGTAAGCTCGTTTACTTAATGTAGAAAAAGTAAGATAATAAAAATATCTCACGTAAGAATTCTTAAGCCATACCAATCCGAACTGGGGCCGCAACACAGACATCCGAATATACAATTAGACTGGACAAGCCGCCAAGTTTATAGGCAGTCCCAGTGTCGCAATTTCTTTTCGGTTCTTACCTGTGAAAAGTTATTATATTTCTTGGTAAATTTACTGATTCATTGCGATGATGGCATGTTACAATTGCACAAGATGGCATTTTGGAAAAAACGGTAATTTCTTCTAATATTCGTGCGTCTTGGCTCGTTTCACAGAGCGTAAACTGGCAGCCAGTGTATGCTCGTTGAGCTTACATTTGTCGCATTTTAAACGCGGCTTGCCCCATCTCCTGTATTGGGAAATCTGTGGGCCGCAAGGTAGGTAAAAATCCCTATCCCCTTCGTAAGCATACTTAGCTATGAGGTGCCTAAATCTAACAGAAGGACGACATAGAAATTCTTGAAAATAATTTGTAATCATTAAAGACGCCAGCAACCTTTGGTTTTATGTTTCACTTAATAAGGTTTTATTCCTAATACATTAAATCCTACTTATACAAAATAAAATATACTAAACTTTAGTTTTCAATATCAGAGAAGGGAGATAGAACGCGTGACATAGCGCAAGCTTAAAAATAAAAGTCAGTTGCAAATTGCTTTTACCTTTTATTGTCGTCTATGAAAGTAAAGCTTTTGTTTTGTAGAGATGTGAAGAAAAGTTGCTTGGAGACAATGTTCTGCACTTTATTGTTATAAAAGTAATGCCCCTGATGGGATTCAATATTTTATTTGATTCAAACAACAGATTTTGTATATATATATATACCTACATATTCCATATATCTTTGCCATGTAGATGGTATTCTAATCAAGCATTAATGTTATAATATATACATAAAAAAACTCAACATAATTTCAGAGACTGCATATCATTTGTCAAATGTTATCAAAACTCAGGTTTCATTAGACAGGATAGATAACGTAAAATGTATGTTTAGGCCAGCCAATATTAGTTCTCACTGAATGTCACTGAACCTTTTCATTCATTTCATTTTATTCATATATCAGTACATACTTACTGTATGTCATTGACTTAGTTAAAAATAGCTCGTTTGTGCTCCAACTGACAATGATTAATTGCTGATTATCATTTGAATAATTGTGTGCACAGACAATATCTTAAAACGTGGCCGAGTTTTTATTTAAGCACATGGTTCACGTTCTCATCTATTTTTGTTTTATGATTTCATTATATCTTATTTTATTAGCTAGTACAATTTTGATTATCTTTTAACACACAGATACACATCTGTAAAACATATGAGTCCAAATGAACTCTAGTTTTTCTCGATGGATGGCGTAGAAGCTTGTGTATCCGAATGAAAATCGCACAAGTTACGAGTAAGCGGATGGGTTACGGAAAAAATATATCTTGATTCCCATTGTAACCCAAATGATAGGGAATTCGTCCCGGATACTATCTAGGGAGAGTAATCGTCAAAACCCACCAAACCGCAGCACCCTATAATCATCATCAGCTCATTAAACGTCCCCACAGAGGGACACGGGCTTACCCGTAAAGGGTGCCTTAGTCGTCCACGCAGACCCAGTGCGAATTGGCCGACTTCACGCACAACCTTTGAATCTCTTCGCAGGCGTGCGCAGGTTTCCTCGCGATGTTTCGATTCACCGTAAGAGCGTCGGATAAACGTACATATAATTTCGAAAATTCGAAATCACATTGGAACGTGGCGGGGATTTAAACTTGCGCCCTCCCGGTAGGAAGGCAACAGTCCACAACCCCATGCTCTGTAGAAATTCCTGTGCCAAACAGTACGACGTTATAGGCTGTATAATTTTTGATTTGGAATATTTCTTGATTTCTCACGTATTTGGCTTCGCAAATTTGAAAATAGGTAACTCAAAGCGCTGTTGAAACTATACTAAACTAATTAATTATTGTTCACTATCGGTTAGATTGGATCTACCCTTGAAGCTACCCTTAAAAATATGTAAACTTTGGTAACGCAACAAACAGACCATGTTAAATTTACTTTTGAAAAAATACTTCATCATCATCATCATTACAGCCTAATTATGTCCACTGCTGAATGAAGGCCTCCCCTAATGATTTCCACGCGGACAACTGCATGGATGTCAACTGCAAGGGATCGCCCTTGCAGTTGACATCCATCTGCCACCCGCCACCTTAACCAGATCATCCGTCCATCTGGTTAGGGGTCGGCCTACGCTTCGCTTTCCGTTACGTGGACGCCACTCGAGAACCTTTCCACCCCATCGGCCATCGGTTCTACGCACTATGTGCCCTGCCCACTGCCACTTCAACTTGCTAATCCTCTGGGCTATGTCGGTCACCCTAGTTCTCCTACGGATATCCTCGTTTCGGATTTTATCGCGTAGGGAGACACCTAACATAGCCCCCTTAAAAAATACTTAATAACCTTAAAAAAATATAATATTATAACCAAAAAATATAATAATTATGTTAGTAGACTAAAGTAAAGGTATTAAAATAACAAGCACCGTATTGACTTCTTCTAAGAAACCTTATAATGAGTTGAATAACATTAACATCGTCTATACTTATTCTTAGTAATTGTATTTTCGCTAAAACGTTAACGTAATAAGGGTACGGCAAAAATTTAATTAAAACTAAATCCTTCGAGCATTTGTTCTCGTGAAGTTAGAAGTTCCAAGGAGGTAACCTTTGTGCGTTGGTGTGTGGTCGCTTAGACCTACGAGAGTTTTGAACAAAATCAAAGATAAAGGTCGTTTTTCTTGTATATATTTACAACAATACTTTTTAATGTTAAAATGAAAGCAGTAAAGTGGATTGCCTAGTTGACGTTTAGTTCAATATCGATTATTAATTTTATAGGTATTTAGCACTTCATTTCAGTACAAATACGTTTTTGTTGACTTGTGTAATAAATAAATGGATGCCATATTGTATAGTATATATTGAGTTATAAACCTGATCATACACTGAAATCAAATCATAATTTATTTATTGTGAATCACAGGTAAAAGAGATGTTAACATTTAAATTTAATATAAGAAACACTGTGTCCCGCCTCTTGGGTATAAAAAATAATAACACATGGTCAAAAAAGCGCTCACTTGAACATCGGACTCTTATTTAATTTACAAATATATATTATCACAAATTTTCCTCAACAAAATCTCTGTGACTAATTTCCTTATAATCCTTACAATAAGCAAATGTTTGAACAATAATGTTTTACTCATTGAAACTATACAATTAATGATCCTACTATCACTAGAACCGATTCCTAGCATGTTCCGGGTAGGTATTGAGTATTTTCAAAGCTGGGTCATAAATATCATCACCAAAATGTGAAGGGCTAAAACAAAGAAAAACAAGTAATAAGGTTTCAGGATTATTTGCACCCTGTTACAGATACTAAGAACAACACAAGTGTAAGTACAATTAAGAACTTGTATCCAATAAGGTAGGATGTTACGTTTGTTTGTACGAAAAAGTTTTAAATGGATGATATTGCTTAGGTAGTTTTGTTCCTACGAATATATTCGTTTTGGTTACTTTCAATCAGTGTGTTATTAATTCAAACATTTGACCTAGTTTAGGCTTATTATTTTCAAGTTATATTATCACCATATAAAATCGATTAGTTATACCTATGTTTATTATACAGGTTGAAATTGAGAATATGGGCATTTTTTGAGAATCTACCAGTGATTTAAAGCTCATCCTACAAATATGAGGAAAATCTTAAAAAAAAAATCAAATATCTATTAACCCTAAAAATATTGTAAAACACTTTACGATTGATCAATAATACATATAACAATAAAAAAAAAAAAAAAATGTTGACTAAAACACAAATAAATATGGGGTTAGGCGGGTGTGACAGGGCGGCGCAGGCGCGATGAAGAGGGCTTTGCGGGTGCGCTGAATAAATTAATACAGCTATGATAAATTATTGGATTGCTTAAAGCAATGCGATGATTTATTTGTTTATCATTCGATTTGTATTTTTTTTTATAACAAATCTATACAGTATTACTAAGGTTACCATAAAAACATTCTATAATGCGTACAATAATAGGTCGAATTGATGCCAATGATTCAAAATTCCACGGTAAATTTTGAAAAAGTAAATTCTGTTTATAAAAAAATAATATTACTGAGTAATAAACGAACTGTCTGGTTCACAATAATTGAATTTAACATTTAATGCGTCACCAGTTAAAATACCATCTGCCAATCGTAATTTACGCGAAATAATTAATAGCCTACGAAATTTATTTCCGAAAATGGTCGCCATTTAAATACTCTTCAATTAACACCAGATAACCCGTAACCGTCAAAAATTGGTGCCGTCCAATGAATACACAATGCCTTTAACCCTTTCAAATCCAGGCGAAATTCCGTGCCAGTTCCCACGGGATCTTTCCTGTTACGCGCAATTAATTTACTGCGCCTCTTAATTAACAGCATTAGAATATTTAATTGAATATACTTAATATCTTGGCACTGTTAACAACAGATGCACAGGGCTCCAACTTTTCGGTATTATTTATAGCTTAACCCTTTAACCGTCGCTACTGCATATTTCCAAGAGACAAAATGGTTTTTTTATGGTTTCTGGAATACCGGCGGTTAATGGGTTAAAAATGGACGCTATACTATTTAATATTGTTGACTTTCGATTATCTTCGGTTTTGAATCCTTTAATATTAGAGTTTATGAAACACACACAAATAATGAGTTCAAATACTTTACTTTTCAATTTCTAATTTTGCGAAAATTATAATGTACTTTTATCCGGCGTTCCTCTGGTGAATGAAAACATTGTCAGGAAACCTGCGCACGCCTACGGTTGTGCGTGACGTCGGCCTATCCGCACTGGGTCCGCGTGGACCACTAAGGCCACTTTACGGATATGCCCCTTGGTGGGGACGTTTAACGAGCTGATGATGATGACTTGAATTGCGTATGCTAGATGAAATTTTAAAATAACGATCATTTTTGGCATTTGGTTTGATAGTTCTACAATGCTGTGGTAGCCGGATGCTCAGTTTTCGGGGGTTCAATTTCCGTTCCCAATTGGGGCACCGATATTTTTGCTTTGAACTTTCTCTGAACAGGGATAGTCGTTTCTGATATTTTTATATAATAACGTATCTATAAGGAAAGCCTCCTCATTATTTACGAGTTTCCTTTGCTTTTTAATATGTACGTTCTCCTATTTAACGATCATTTATGAATATTATCTATTAATATAAATGAAAAAAGCGAAATAAACTCGTAGAGAAGAAGATGGCTTCTTTGTGGATTTATATTAACATATACGTTGATAAATATCGAAGCCTATTTTTCTCAGCATCAGCATCATCTTCATCTCATTATATGACTCTACCGAGGGGCTCGTGCTTTTTACCGTTTTTTTTTTTATTTCAGTGACGCGTTAAGGTGAAAACTTTATTGAATATATATATTATATATATATATATATATTATATATATATATATATATATATATATATTATATATATATATATATATATATATATAATATATAATATATATATATATAATATATATATATATAGTGCGGCTTGGACATTTTTTAGTTGACGTTTCTTCGTAATTGTGCGTCTAGTTAGTTTTTTGTTTATCTAAGCCGTTAAAAACAAAATTGGTAAAGTAAACACGTTTAGCCATCATTCTTAAAATAAAACAAAACAATGAGAACGTTTTAACAACAAAGTTGAGGCTCCTTATATGATGTTTGTATTTTCCTAATAATAGCATTTCAAGGTAAGAGGAATATTTTACGAGACAGTTAAACACGTGTAGTTATATTATTATTTTCATGTGTTTTAAAATGTGATTATTTGACTGCCGATTAACTAATCGGCAGTCAAATAATTATTCATTAATATTATGGTGGTTGAGAAATCAGCTAATACGTTAAAGGGTTCGATCCTCGCGCATTATAAACATTTGTATGTCTGATTATGTATTCTGGGTTTCATGTATTATTGGTTAGACCACCCAGTTAAATGCATATATATAAATAAATAATTAATAAATATCCACTGACATTCACACAGCGCCATCTAGTCCCAAGTTAAGCGTGAAGCCTGTATTATGGGTACAACGGATAATTATTTTTTTTGTAAATACATACATATTATACATAAAAACACTCAGACCATTACAAACAGACATGTTCATGCACACAAATGTTTGTACTTTCCGGGGATTGAACCCGGAACCCTTGGTGTTGCAGTCGACGTCTCAACCGCAACACCAAATGGGTCGTCAAATAAAAATATATGTATTCTGGTGTTCGTGTATTATTGGGTGGTCTGAGTCAGTCCTAAGAATATAATACAAAGAATACAATGTTTTCCATTGATTTTATGTTCCTATATTAGATTAACAAATAAATATACGTTGACATACAGACAGCGCCATCTAGCCCCAAAATACTCGTAAGCGTGAAGCTTGTATTAGTAGTATTAAACAATTGATAAACGTACATTTTTTTGCAATTACATACAAAAAAAATAGAATACACCCAGACCAATACAAACAGGCATTTTCATGCATACAATGTTTGACTGCCGAGATTGAACTCGGATCCCTTGGTGTAGTAGCCGACCGTTTTAAACATTATGTAGGTATTAAATTTTTTTTTTTTTTTTTTTTATTTATTTCTTCAAAAAAAGTACACATTATAACAAAACTAAGCTTTCTGCCAAACTGTGCAACAGTTTGTCGGCAGTCGCTCTCGTGGGCATTATTTTATAGCTTAATCTAAATATATTTATACATATACACATAACCGTACATATACACACATATGCAAATACAGATAGATACACACTTACGCATACATACATGCACAAACACACACACTCACTCACACACACACACAACATTATTATCATGAAGACATACATATTTTTATATATCACAATATAAATATAATTAAATATTATATGCATCTAATATAGATAAACACAAGATACGATAATGATACAAATATAATGTAATACATAAAATAATAATAATGACTTTTACACACTTCAATGATAGGTACCTTGACTAATAATCATACTATTGTTACTTTCTACAAACAAAAATTGATCTTAAATCTAAATTTCATTACAGGTATGTGATTTGCTCGTATGCTTAAGGGCATAGCGAAAGGTAAATGCCTTCTTAACAAATTTGAAGGTGTTGTTACTTTGTGCCTTGCTAAAGACCTTGCGGCAGTTTATTAATAATAACAAGCGTCAGCCAGCGCCTAGTGCGTTTACCAAAATAGTTTTTAACTCGAGGAACTACCAATTTAGGTGTACTCGCTGAGCGGGTTGGATAGTTATGTATACGAACTTGTCTATGTTCCATGTTACAAAATTGTTCCACTAAAACACTTGTTTTCACCTTATATTCAATTGGAAGAACTTTACATATTTTAAATAGCTTTTCGTACTCGCCATTTAAGGTTTTTTTCACCTTCAAATCAACTAGCAACTTCAGAAATCTAGTTTGTAACGATTTGATTTTATTTCAAATGTACAGGGAAAGTTAAGCCGTATGAATTAATACCGTATGATATCACTGCGTCAGCCAGTGCATGATAAACCAAGTACATGATACCTCTCGTAACTGTATATTTAAATATTGTAGCTTGCCTAGCACCAATCTCAACCTATTAACACACCAAAATCAACATGAGAAATCCAGTTAAAGTGCTTATCCACTGTTAGACCCAAATACTTATAGGTGATATACTTTCAATGTAATCACACCTACAACTGCTTTTATTTTTTATTGATCTGTACTAGATGCCTTTCGTATATAATAGTTGAAGATATTTATGCAACTATTATAATCATTATACGTATAAATTTTCAATATGTCAGCAGTTATTTATTTCGCCGGATGCTTTAAAAGTAGTTTGTATGGCATTAGAGTAGGGTAGTGCAAATTGCTTATATTATATTATGTGCCAACATAATGAAATTAATCTTTTCATCAATATAATAAAAATATTACTCCGCCTGTGAGTTTTTCATTTAAAACGAAAATATAAATTACTAGACATGTATTAAAAAGTATCCAACATCTTAACCGTAACAATACACGGTCCGTTTTTTCCTTTGATCGCAGTTAGTACAAAAATCTTTTGTGCTATGAAATTGTTGTGTCAAACCAATGATGTAAAAAGTATAGATTCGTGACATGCTCACAAAACAATCGAAAAAAGTGTTCCGAATGCAGCGACAGCACACATACACATATTTCGAATAAGCGCACATTTACCTTAACAAAAGCCTATACTGTATTCTCTTTGGCGGTTCGTTTTTGAGGCACGGATGCGTATCTACCTTTATATACAGAATATCATTGTATCAAACCCACGAACATTGACGATTATATTCAAGTTTGCGACCGCACAGCCTGCGGTGTCACTATAAATAGATTTAGACCGGTTCGCGCATCAAGTGTAATTTTAGTGTTCCGTATTTTATTTTTAACGTTGAATTTGTTTATTTTTTAACCTTTTATAGGATGATATTACAAACAATGGGTATTTTTAAGTGTATGGTATTGTGTTAAGGTTGAAACTCGATACAAAGTATATGTCTCTCTCTCTCTTTTCAACCTATAGCAGTCCACAGTTGGACATAGGTCTCCCCCCTTTTGTGCCAGATATCCCGGTTCCTCCGCAAAAGAGAGGATTAATATTAACTCTTTTACAAATAATATGTATAAAAAGTTAATATTTTGTTATACACAATTTACAATTTTTTCATTTCATTGTGAATAATTCTTAATTGCTGGTAACGAAATAGGTATTTTAAAAAATGTATATAAAAAAATTGGAACTTTTTTCTAGTTTGATATTAAACGGGACAAACATATTAAAAGAAACATTAGGAAATATAAAAAGAACTCTGTTTCACGTCTTTCCATGCATGGCTCTCCAACACTACAAATTAAATGAAATACAGCAGTAGAAACACTGTATTCTCAGATGGATAGAACATTCGGAACTAAAAAAACGTATCTCGTGTTTAAAGACAAACGCACCAGTGTCACTTCCAGTGTCGCCAAATAAGTTGTCACTTCACCAGGTTTGACTCTTACTCGTTTACAACTAGGTAATTATTGAATTACAGGGAGTAGTACCTGTAATACAATAATCGCGAGTACTCTCCATGGGCCTAAATAAAAACTATATGTATTTTGAATACCACATATTGTTAACGTATGCGTAACTAAAATAGTTAGACGTTGTAGCTACGTTTATTGTTTGGCACAATTTCAAGGAATACGAACTGAATACTGAATGCATTATCTTCAACCGTAGCAAAGTCATGTAAATATACATTACGTCTTCGAATACTATCAAACTAAAAAATCAGACTAAATTCAAAGATAACAGACTAAATGTTAACAACTTACTGCAACTCTTACTTACCATAAACTCTGCTGCTGAAGTAAAGCCGTGCCAAAAGATATTTGAGTAACTTCGCGGGGGAAACCGTGGCGCTCTGCTAGTAAAGAATATTTTTAAAAACGTAAAAATAACTTATACAGTAATCCGAATCAGTAACTTTCTTGCGTAATGACCAAGATTACTGTGCTAAAAGTGTTAACGACTAAGAAGAAAAAATATATTTGTAAGTAATTTAGATATGAATCTTTAATGATGCATATGTTAATTTTGTGGTCAAATAAATGTATTTTCTTTCTTTCTTTCTTTAAAGCAGTTGAAAATATGAATCTGCCCTTAGAAACTCTTGTTACACTTTTCAGTTTTAAAAACAATTGATCTATTTACGGAGTATTTTTCATTGAAAGTATTTTGTTAACATCTGTGCAAGACAGAATGTATTAATGTATTCCATTATGAAAATATGTATGAAGGCCACTGTATTTTAATTATTGACATACTATCGAGTTTCTCATTGATTCTATTTTTATACTTTGTTTAGTAACTGTGACGTGTCGATTTTAACAATCTTTATTATTTTTATAAACCATTTTAGTTAAGATGAAGTTTTCCCGAGCATGTTTGAGAGTTCTCTAGCTATATAGATTTAGTTGTATAAATAAAATTCTATCAAAGGTTTTAATATATTTGCAATACAGTTTATTATCAAGTAACTTTGAAAAGTCACAAGTTAACAACATTTTGATGACAATATAATTCGTTTAAAATTAAATATATAAAAAAGTAATTGTTTTTTTAACATATCATACTGTCAAAGATTGGCAAAATACTGAACCTCATTAGAACAAGTTCTTGTAGGAAAAGACTTAAGGGCTAGGTTTTTTTTTAAAAACCCAAATGCCATTAAAGAAACTAAAACTAATGATGTCAATAATGAAAATTAGCCGGAATCCCAACTTCGTAGTCATATATAAAATGATAACAACATTATTTCCATTATGGGCTATTTTGGTATGAAATGTTATTTCCGTAAAACGCGGTTATTTTGTATATAGGTAACCAAAATATAATACCAACCAAATTTTATTTATTTGTACCGATGCGACGATCGCATTTTAATATTATTCAGCGGTGTTTGTAAATACATTTTCAGTTATTTTGAAATAAGTCTACATTTTTAATATTGGGACAGCTCACAGCTGATTAATGCACAATTATGTATAAAATTTTAAGGCGTCCCATAAATCAAAGCCTAAAGATCTCTAAAACATAATTGAACCATCCGCAAAAACACATGCCCGTAAAGAAACATCGTGCAAAAAATAGTATGGCAAGCGTAGAACCACTTTGAATGTTAAGTCGCTAAAACTTGCTACTAAAATATCCGGCGGGTTATTTTTAGATTTAGAGGTGTGTGGAGTCATGGCCGACGTCGTCGAGTCGTTTGATGAACGTGATGATTTGCGCGAGATTGTAGTATAAGTTACTGAGCAGCGTACAGACAGAACGAGAGACTTCTACAGAGTAGAAGACGTATATCAAAGTTTAAGCCGATAAGACTTTGGCGTAGTGTTTCGTTGACAAATACAATTTAAAAACCCAAAAGAAGTTAAGTTGTTAAATTCAGCTGTGAACTGTTAGAGCTCAATTGATACGTTATAAGACAAATCTTAGTTTGAGCTGTCCTGCAAAGACAATCCAAATCGAGACCAAAACATCATCGCCGATGGCATAGTAGAGAAAGATTAATAATATCTTCCGCAGAATATTATATACATGAATAATGTGTGTCTTGGTAATATTCATAATTTTGTCCATACTGGATCAAGACATTGAAATGTTTTTCACTGTGAGATAATCCTTTAAAAAGACACCCATACCAATACAAAACAAATATTTGTACTGCTCGGGAATGTAACCTTAAATATATGGTCTTACAGCCGACTTCTCAACTATTAAATTGTCGTTATTTCAATTAAACCGTGAAGTATGTAATCCCTGAATAAGGTAAGCGAAGGTCCAGTTCTGTGATGAAATGATTGAGACATAATATCCTACATAGGAGCAATAATTATGTCGAAATGAGCGAGTCAACTAGCTTTTCCCCGCGGCTTCACTGGCGTTAAGGAGTATTATTATAATTCGGTATAGTCTTCCTCCCCTCTTTTAGCCCCTTAGGGGGGAAATTATCAAAATCCTTTGTAAGGGGATGCCTACGTCAAGTATCAGTCCGATCAGTTTAACTTCGATTAAGTTTCATATAAACTTACGTCCTCTTTTTTATTCCCTTGGGGATAGAATAAATCAAAATCTTTTCTTAGCGGATACCTACGTCATCTATCATTCATTTTTGCGTTATATATTTGGATAGCGACGACCTNCAGTTCCGTGTAAACTTTGTTTCAATTCATAAAATTGGTGTAAGTATCATGTAATATCCCGTTTTGGAGATGGTGGGTGAAAATAAAATTGTGAATTTTTGTGTATACTTAACTAAGATTCCATACCAAATTTCAGCTTTCTAGCACTTCAGGAAGTAGCAAAACATTTTAATGATCATTAGTATGTCAGAAATAAAATTAGCGTATTTAAGATATCAATGAAACCTGAAGTATTTGGAACTATTCGATTGAGACTTCGTATGATTAATATGTTTATAATCGACATCATATCCTGAGAATATTAATTATTAGAGAGTAAGATTAGTTTGACTTTAAAGATATGTCATCTGCATTTTTTTCTGCTGTTGTCCAACCAAAATGTGTATGTGTGTGTGTGTAGGGACTGAAATGTTTGTTTCATTTATTCTTGTTTCCAAGCCAGGTCACCCATTAACACTCGAGAGACCAAGTAATGCGTTGCCGACCTGGAAAATAAAAAAAGAAGAAGGAGGCGGATAAGGATTCATTAACTTGACATCGTCAACAAAACAAATTGCTAAGCGTAAGTTTAATGTAGTCTTCTGTGTTATTCCAGCAAAGCCGGCTCATTCGTGCCGAATCATGGCTTTCCTAACCAAAAAAATAGTAACTTGCTTAAATGATTTATACGATTGTAATTGCTCGATAACAGTATTCGTATTAGGTATACAGGATGATTATTGAATCATTGATATTCATTAGACCTATTATTGTACTCTTATTATGGAATGCTTTTATGGGAACTAACTAATACCAAATAGCGTTATCATAAAGATTTACAAAGTTAATGATAATAAATAATTATCGCATTGCATTGAGCAAGGACCTTATTTTAAAAAATTGCGAATTTTATCGATGCACCCTGTATTAGGTAACAGGGAAATCGAGAACACATTTTCAATCAAAAAACTTTAAATTCGCTCACGATACTACTTAGCGTTTTGTGTTCCGATTAATTTTAGCATGTTCTGTTATCTATCAGTGGAGTTATTGTATCGAAGTACAGTGGTATCGAAAAGATCGAACATCGAAAAGGCGGGCCTCAGCGTTGGTCGATTTGTCAACATCATTGCGGTTTACCCGTCTCGTCCAAATAAATTGGATGGGGCTTAAGGTACTTATGGGCTTCTGATGACGTTTGTGTATAATTCTCACATAATATTATGGCACTTTTCAATGACACAAATGGTGTGTAATTTGTTATGCGAGTTAGTCTTTAAACATAATAAATTTATATAAGACTACTACTACTACTTTTAAAATAAGTACCCTATTTTGTAAAAGTTTAAAATAAAGCAAAATCGTATACTAAAAACTCGATTCAATTATCCAAAGTCCACACCAGGATATAATTATCGTCAATTCTTTATTGGACCTTCGTATTCCATTCAACTACATCCTATCGAGCTGGAGGGCATCTATCCCTACACTTCAGAACTAAGTTAAATTAAGTTTCATTTATAAGATTACAAATGCAAAATTGGATATTGCTAGAAACGTGCCCTAACACGCATAATTAATATATAGCTTAATTGCTTCCACCAAAACATTTGTACAGAATACAGTTTCACAGACGAATTTGTGTTGCTTAAATTAGCATTATCCCACTAACAATGCAAAAAGTATGTTACGTAAATTAAGTAAACAAACTCTTTAAAAGTGCTCAGGCTTGGAGATACGCGCCAGTGGACTCGCGGGGACAATGAAACCTCTACAATTGCCCATTCCAGAGTTAGGGAGGCGGCTCCGCTTATGGGGCAACATCATGACGTCCTGTTTATAAGGGATAACATGTACGCTTCAAGTGAATACGGCTGCTGGAATGAGACAACTCATTTTGGTTTATTTTGTTCCGTGCACCTTTGCTTTTGTGTTTTCATTTTTAAACACATATTGCTTAGATAAGTTGAACTTTTGCAACTGGAATAACTAAAACCTACATACATTTTCAAAATACCAGTAATAATTACATAATATGACTGTAGTTTATATGAAAAATGTGAAGAATGTGTTAAAATAAGTAAGTAAATTTGGTCATGAAAACTAATTTGAATAAATCTTTAACAGTAACAGTATACTTATATATCAAGTCTTTAATTTTTATCGTCCGAGTTTGATTCCTTTACCAGTTCCTTTAGTGTTCATAAACACGTCTGTTTTTAGTGGTATGGTAGTTATCTGTTTTATGTATTCCGATATAAATGTTAATAGAAACATTTGTTGTTTGGCACTTATTGTACACGAATTAAGGCTCGATTGGGTAATTGATTACTTCAGTACTCGGGCTAGATAAACAAACCAGAAATAATATGATACATGTATAATTACATAAAATATATGTATAGTTTCTCTCAATTTGACCTATCGAGAATTTAGCTTTTTAATATAAAAAAAAATACATCAATGTCCCGGCTTCCCGGATTATGACTGGACTTCTTTCCGTAAATACAGCAAATTGTGTGAACCGAAAGGGTAAAATTTTGCTCCAATAACCTGTTCAAGGCAAGATCTAATCCACCGCTTCAAGTTATCAAGGGCTGGTGTTAGTGCCTTTATAAGCCACACACATTAGTGGATTACATGCGAAAGCTTTTTCGTTCCTAAGGCGACCTGTAATCGGCTTTCTGACCCTTCCACGTAAATAGTTGGCAATATATTCACCTCGCCAAAGGATTTCTATTCAAAATATGAATAGCGGATTTAAGTGTAAATGATGTGGCTGTATAATATTTTATGAGGGGGTGTTTAAAATTCGAACGAGCAGTTCTGAGTGATATCAATGAAATAAGTTTTATATTAGCTATAAAATAGTGAGCCATTATAATCGTATTATTCGCTCGTATTTTATATAATGCGAAAACAAAAGAAAACTATTATTGTAGAAGTAGTATACTCGTAGTATTTTTTACCCCACTAATCAATCGAAGGCAAATGTAGGTTCTAACTGACAACTCATTTTACCTAAATATGTTAACCTGAAATTAAAAACATTAAAACTAAGTTTTCAGGCATTATCACTTTCTAGCTACATACTCAATTAAAATTATTATCCTTTTTTGCAACAAGCTATTTCACTCATTTAGCACTTTATACAAATTTGAGCGAATTCAATTAATTTTAAAGTATTTGAAATGAAAACAAATTACGTACTTACACTAGTAAAACTTTTTGTCGACATATATGAAAAGAAACCGGTCTAGACGCAGAACAAATACAAACATTTATGTTCGGGTCTATTGCAAACGGAATCAAAGGTGCTTACAGGTTGAGATGGAAAACAGGCTGTAAATAATAAAAGGATCACAGCCCGGCCCGGGAAGAGGCCTTTTCCTGCGCGTTAACCTTTCACCGCCTTCGCGGGGGACAATATGCTTACATTCATGTGATGTCTGGGATTGAAGTGAAAATAAAAACGTTCTTTACAGGCGTTCATGGTTTGCAATTGTAAAATCCTCATTTTTTTAGAAAACTATATAAAATTTATTACAAAATTTTTAAAATTCAATAAAATTTACCTTTGATACTTTCACAATAACAATTTAAATTATTTATTATTTAATATCTGTTAATAAAATTTATTTCATTCTAATAAATTAATTATAATTCATGAAATGACTACACTTTGCAGATTTCTGTAGGTACAATGATGTAAAAATTATAGATTCGTGATAATCAATCGCACACAAAGCAACACAAAGCAATCGAAAAAAATGTTCCGAATGCAGTGACGGCACACATATACAATATTTTGAACACGTTTAACTAAACAAAAGAGTACAAAATGTACTCTCTTGGACGGTTCGTTTTTGAGGCACGGATGGGGTATCTACATTTATATATACATAATATCATTGTGTAGGTAAATGACATGTCTGTAAAAATTCAATTGACAACTTATCACGCCCTAAATGATAAGTCGTTTTACGTATAGTATTTGTAGAAAATGGATATTGATTCAAGTTAACTTGACTTTATAATAGACAACAGTAAGAGTAAACGAAACTAAGAGGTCTGGGGAAACTTTGAAAATTTTAAAAACAAAGTTGAGCGCTGGCGTAAAACTGCAAGAAAACTTAAAAGCTTGTTAACTCTGGATACATACGGGGCTGTATTCGATGAAGCTCGAAAATAGATAAGATAAGATAATTCTTTATTGTTATAACTGTGTATGTTCTTGTTACAAATTCAGTTGAGTGTCAACAGTCTGCCCTTTTCGGGCGTACAATATAATATAAAAAATTACAATTTAATATTAAACAATTATACATTACAAACAATTTTAATTTCATCTCCAATTTTAATAACACTACAAATCAATTTGAAATCAATAAACATAAATCAATAATTTCATCTCACAGTATAAAATAACATCAGTTTTTACAATTAAAATATTCGTCTAAATTATAAAAGCATTTTAATATTAACCATTCTTTGAGTTGCCTCTTAAATAGTGGATTTTCGAGAGATTTGATAGTAAGAGGTAAATGATTAAATATTTTTTATTCCATAAATTAAAGTGCTTTTACTAAATATGTTAGCTAGAGCTTTTCACTATACACTTCAAATTCATGTTGCGATCTTAAATTTTTCTTTAATTTACTCTTTTCTAGAAAATGGTCCTTATTACTTTTTATAAAAATGCAAATTTCTAGTATATAAATACACGTCAAAGTTAGAAATTTAAAATCTTTGGAAACATTTCTAAGAGATTCATATTTATTAATATTGTACATGATACGTATACACTTCTTTTAAAATAAATGTAGTCTGTATATTGACTGAATTACCCAAAAAATAATGCCATATGTAAGCAGTGGGTACACATACCCATAGTACGACTTTTTTGCAACCTCCTCTGAAGCTATTTTTATTTAATATGATATCGCATAGCAGCTGCTTGATATCCTTTTATTAATTTTTTCAATGTGTGATTTCCAATTAATATGTGCGTCAATAGTTATGCCTAAAAAAGTTGTATCGTTAACTTCCTTGATTGGTTTATCATTTATTTGTATATTGAATTGCAAAGGTTCTTTCTTATAATTTCTAAATTGTATAAATTTGGTTTTGTCTAAATTAACATTCAAATTTATTGATGATAACCAGGTTACAACTGTGTTTAGTGTATTATGAATTTCATCAATAAACTTATTATCGTTCATATTATTATTTTTCGCTAGAAAAATTGTGGCTCGTTCGCTAGAAAAATAAATAAGTATAGACCAGATCTCAAATTGTAATAAACTAAATCAACACTATTTTAATTGATTTTAACTCGTGATTACAGTCCGACACACGTTTATCTCGCGGCTTATGTATGATTTTGCGGTTTCGAAATTTTATACAAACAACCTCAAATTTTTGGTAATTTTGATAGAATGTCCAAATAGATAAATAATCTCTTTTTAAACATTTTATAAGCAATACAATATTAACTATGCAAATATAATAGCCATTTGTTCATTAGTACGAGTATTTGTAAAGTTGTAATACACTTTTTTGTATTACTATTTTATTTATAGGGAGTATTCCCTATGAATAAAATATCTTTTTGTATTTATTTATGTTTCTAGGTTTTTTGTAAATATATACATATTATATATTATATTTGAATTATTTTTGTTTATCTTGTAAGTGATTTTTTTTTGTTTTGTTAATATCATAATACAATCCACAGCTTAATAATATTAACAAGAATTAATGATTTGTAAATACAACATTAATTAAATTAATAATTTTATACAATTTTTATTTTTTTTTCACTAAACTTTTCGGGTGGTTCTATATTTGTTCCACAGTTTTTGAAGTTGATTAACTTAAAAAACTACGGAACCGATTTTGAAGGTTTCACCAATACTCGACTACTTTTTAATTTATCCACTCACGTTGTTTATAATGTTTCTGTTAATAACTAGTCTGTCGTAATACTTTGCCGTACATTTTGTATTCCTAAGCCGACATCAGACAACACCTTGGCAGGCACTCCGACGAAATTGGAAGAGAAAATAAACAGAAAATTTCACGTACCAGATTACACCTACGGACGCGGATGCAAACGTGATTCCGGCGCAATGCTAGTTCCTACCTCGATTACCGTGCTAATATTGCACTTTTATGCTTTCGAAAAGTTTTGATTAAATGAAAATGAAATGTAAAGTTCTAAAGGAGTAAAATAGTTGCAATCTTGCTCTCTCGAAGTCTGTTTGAATTCAAATTGATAATACTTTATCAAAATTATGTTATGTCACTTATAGAAATATAAAAAATAATATGTATATATATGATCATATGTGACTTGAGTTATAAATAAATATTTTTTTGTTTTGATTCGATATGTCGCATAACCAATAATCGATGGAACAAACGAGTACTGAAATGGCGACCACACCTTGCCAAGCGTACCGTAGAACATCCATCGGGCTGATGGACCAATGTTAATGGCAAATAGTAATGATATGTAATGGTAAATTAGTGAGATCTATATCCAACAATAGACTGCAATATGTTTAAGAGTGAGCTACACTTTAAATAATACTCTTTTAGAATATATAATAATTTACGATCTCATAATTGCGCAAAATGATAATGTTCGGCTATGATAAGATCGTTGACGCATACATTTTGCAGAGAGCATACGAGATTCCTGCATGTAGGCTTCAGGTCAGCCTCCGGGAATGATGAAGGCGCGTAATTTACAGCGCCCGGCTCTACTGTGACAGATGGCTACTCGTGTCGTATATATTGCCGCAGATGTATGAACGGATGGTAATGGAGAAGGCAATTAAATATGCGAGGTCAAACAAATGAAATTTTAGTAAAATCACCGGATAAAAGAGACCTAACATCTGTTGTCTCGAGTGTCAGGCGCAGCGCGGCATTGATGGAGAATAATAACTGTCTATAGGTTGTTGGTCTCCTTCAATGCTATTCTCACATGGTCAGGCGTATTACTTACCATCGGGTGAGCATTCCGACCGTCATGTATACATAGTTACTAAAAATATGAACGTTTGGTAGAACCAAAACTGCTGCGCGTGTGCTCTTGCGCCTAATCTGTGTTAAACATAATATTGAGTTTCAAGTTCATTTTCTTTTAATGGCCCTTTGTGTAGTGTTTTATTGTTTCTATTGCAGTAAGCTGGAGCAGTTCAGTCCATATCGAAGATTTAGTAAAAATGCTACATCGTAAAAAAAGTCACTGATATGTACGGTGTTTGGCGCATGGACTAACCGAATTTGCATCTACCGGGGAAAAGTAGCGTAAGATCCCCCCAACACCCAAAAATTCTGTCGGTCCATGTGCCTAACACCCTGTATATTTAAAATTTTTGGTATCGTATTTTCACAGGTAAAACCAAAGTGTCTGTGCAATCATTATCATAAAAAATGAGAAAAATTACTATCGAACAAAGGCAACCCGATAGAGCGTCGGTGGCTCAATGGTGTGGACTGTCGCCCTCCTACCGGGAGGGCTGGGGTTCAAATCCCGCCATGTAACAATATGTTTTCGAATTTTCGAAATTATATGTACGTTATCCGACGCTCTTACGGTGAAGGAAAACCTTCATGCACGCCTGCGAGGAGATTCAAAGGTTGTGTGTGAAGTCGTCCAATTCGCACTGGGCCCGCGTGGACGACTAAGGCCTAAGCACCCTATACGGGTAGGCTCGTGCCCCTCGGTGGGGACGTTTAATGATCTGATGATGATGAAAGGCAACCCCTGAATAAATAATTATTATCTGTCATATGTATTTATTTACAGAGTTTTATTTTGGTCTTTGCAGTTTTGTCTGCTACGTTTGTAGTATCTTATTCCTCATTTTACAAAAACACTTCCGTAAGTTATAGTTTTTAGTCGTATTATTAATTTAAGAAACATCAAAAATAATTACCGCAAAAATAAAATACCTTATCAAATAAAAAATAAATTTTGCAAGAACGCGTTTCGTAACTCCTTCCATTTAAATGTAGGCCTCATTTACTAAAATATCCGGACCATCTGCGACCTCATGACTATTTAAGGAGATTTATCATTTGAGCTCTGGATATATTATTATATCTGGAGCGCGGGAATTTTGCGAATGTTCAAGTCACGTGAGAGGCTAGATGATTGCTTAAAATTTAGTTTCTCGGCAAGCACACAAGAACATAATTATAAACACTTAACACTAATGAAAAGTACATGAGATTGGAATACACGTTAGTTTTATCTCAGTATTGTAAAATTAAAATTTAAGCTCCAAATTAAAAATTTTAGCGATTAGTTATCGTCATCATAAACAAACCATCAATGATTTTCAGAGGCATAAATATAAATTTGAAGTCATAAATCACAATCGTTCGATATCGTCACCAAACTAACAACTACGTGGTGCAAGCCTCATAGCCAAGATGTCTTGTTTCCACTATATAAAGAAGGTGTTACAATAGCCATCAGCGCTGCGATATTTTGCGACTCAAATTTGACATATTTTGATTCAAAGCTTTCGTCATAAAGCGGCTCCATATCTATAACACTATATTTTTTAATATACACATCAACCTTTGTATTTACATTTAAATGTTATTCTGTTAGTTTCAATAAAACATTTTTGTCGTGCCATAACGAGGTAGAGATAATAGCAATGGATGCGTAAGGAAATGCTCATTGTTGCATCGATAATCCTCTCTATCTCAACGTTTCATGCATAGGGTCACCAAAAATCAAACAATTAGTGGAATCATGAAATCAATTATGTCAGTAACCCTATGGTTTTAAAAGTTCGGGGACTAAATATCTTTTGAGAGATTTTTTGTTCTGTTAAAGCGTTATTGATGAATAAGCACAAGAACTTCGGTAGCTCATTGATATGGACTGTTGCCTTGTGATCTGGAGGGTGCAGGTTCAAATCCCGCCTCGTGCATATGTATTTTCGAAATTGTAAATGTAATGAACTATAGTGTAAAAGAATTAACTTTTTGTAATTAGCAAGCTGAACAAAACATAATCCAGTATCCACAATACTCGTACAAGCTTTGCTTAAATTAAGGTTGCGCTGTGTGAATATCTCTAAATATTTAAATTTGCATAAATTATTTCTTCGAACGTTTTTAAAAACATTTATGAAATCCTAACCAAGTAATGAAATCATATCACCCCTACTACCGGAGCCCGATGCGAATTATTCAATAAACATAATGAAAATTTAAGCCTAGCGACGCTGACGATCTGGCGAGACGTCGCCTGCAGATAATCCGACGTCTGCGCGAGTGAGCCTGTGTGAAATTGCCTTTATTGTCGTTATCGTCTGGCACTGTTTTACAAACGATTATTAAATTAATATTAGAGACAAAATGAAACAATGTCAGAAGACAGTTTGCTTTGAAGATATTATACGATTATTATTGAACAAGTAAGTTGTTTGTTTTTAACGCGTACGTCACATAAAATAAAACGACAATACGCATTAAGCCCGTGTGCTGGTTTATATTCCAATCTCTTCATACACATGCTCAAAGAAGGCACAGATTAGTATACGATATATAATAGGAGAGTTGAGTGAGTTATTGGTTGCTTAGATAAAATACTCTACTTTTTACTATTAAATCCTGACTCCATCAGGCACCTTTGGTGTTGCTTGGCGAAGCTGTAAAAGCCCCCCAAAACGCCAACAGAAGTAGTCAGTTCGAAAAAAATACAGGCACCTTTGCAAGCCATCGATCAATCAGGTCGGAAGACAGCTTGCGTTATGCTAGCTAAGATGGGATTTCTAAACCAGTACTGAAAAAGCTGATATCAAACTGAGAGGCTGATAATATTGAATGCCGAGAATTCAGACACAATGAAAATATATTGCGTCTGGTGCCTAATGGCATCATTGGCGGTCAAAGGGTTAAACTAGCTGACAGATTTGACCCAACCAGAGACATATAAATCCTAGACACACAACAGTCATTAAAATTCTTGCAGTATCTTAGGGCTTTAGTGATTCCAACAATATTTTTCACTTTTCTTGATTCAAACCAACCTCACCTGTTTATGGTAAAGTTGGGTAGCAACCAAGGTTTCGTAATCTTCGAACATCATGGACCGCCGGGTGTAAGTACTGTCTGTAACCCTTCAATGAAATAATTTATTTAGGAAGGACTTTCACTAAATTAATACAATAACACTTTTCAATAATACCGTCTTCCAAACTCGTACTTATAACCAAACAAAGTTTATTATATAAAACAAAGCCACAGTCTGTCAAGTTGGCAAAACTTCATAACAACCACGTCCGCAAACCGTTGATATGCGCGAACGCAACTCGATTTTATGAAACCGAAATTGATTACATAGCGAATTAATTAGTGCAGGCTTCGTCTAACACACGACGTGACATGATTACCCTAATCCGGCGAGCTCGTTAACGAATAAAACATTTACAAGGGCTGCGACGGAGCTCGCTATGAATATTAATACGATGCTTTCTACACCTGAAAGTTTATTTCATTATGCCGGCGATATGGAGCGGACCGATTGTGGAATGTTATTCGAGTTACGGTTTTCATGTAACTCGAATAACGTGAATGGGGAAATTTACGTGACATGAAAATGAGGTTTCAAGAATACAAAATATTTTTAAATACCGCTTAATTTAAATTTTTATTTCTTTCAAACATGTAATGAATCAAGGGATCTTTGGCTTTGTGAATATCATCTAATCTCACCGTGGTACCTACACACCACTTACTACTTTATAACCAAGACGTCCTCCTATCAAGTTCTTTCTGTTCTCTCTTTGCATCCTCTTTAACGTTTATCACGGAGAGTATTCCAATGAATTGATTTTCTAGGGAAAATCAGAAATTTTATTCATACCACTATATTGAATGAATACCTCTATTTCGCGATTTTTTATCGAAACTTTTTACCGTGCAAGAAATAAAAAAAAGACGACAAAACTATGGGATCAGTTCAGAAATATTCCCTGAGCGATACGACAGGGCTGGCGATTCAAAAATCCCATCCTAGTCATTATAGCCCTCAAAACGCAAATAAATAAATAAATCCCAGTTATTAGCGCATTAAAAAAAATAATAAATCGGAAACTTTTAAAGAAAAATCAACCTAAAAAACTTTAGTTCCAAACTGTTCTGGCATTATCTGAATAGTCTCTAATGGGCAGCGTAATTTCACACTTATTCCTCCAGTTAATTCGCAGTGACCCAAATAAGCGTTGGCACGATACTCGATGTTAATAAGGTATAATTAAATTCATTGCACCGTGCTTAGAATAAGCAATGTGCAGCCTTGTTTTAGCCGCACGAGGTTAAACCTTATTTCATGAATTTAATCTAAAAAGATAGACAATAACAAAAAAAACAATATTTATATGAGGACAGTATGAACGGTTCATGCCTCAATCAATTAGTTATCTCCATCAGCTTATTACGGCCCAGGAAAGGCCTTTCCGCAAAGCATATCTATTGAAAGACAGGGCCTTAACCCTCCACGCGGCCCAATGTGGGTGTAACGACTACCGTCTTAAGATTGCAGTCAGGATCGACGGCTGAACATTCTCTCCAAAGCATGAAATCATCTTTTTTCGGAAAATCTGGTGATTTAACCTGCAATGTCCAAACCAAATAGGAAAATTGCACAAGGTGACTTTTCCTCGAGGGATTTGAACCCACGAACTCCAGGTTACACTGATCTAAGGAATGTTGCCTTCCGATCTGGAGGGCAGGTTCGAATCCCGCCAAGTAACAATGTTTTTTCGAGCTTTCGAAATTGTATTATGTACGTTTACGCACCAATATTGCAGAAAAACATCGTGTGGAAACCTGCGCACGCCTGCGATGAAATTCAAATGTTGTACATGAAGTTGGCTAATTCGCACTGGGCCCGCGTGGATGACTAAGGCCTATACACCCTGACTAAGGCCTACCCGTATGGTATGCTTGTGCTCCTCGATGGGGACGTTATAATGAGCTTATGATGAAGTTGGATTGGGCCTCTGGTCTGGTCTGCTTCAGTGAGTGTTAGAGTTGGCCAGATTATAAATGTAAATCCAAAGACAATAATAAGGCACTATCTAGCCCCATATAACGAAAATGAAAAGTGTTTATTCAGTTAAGGTCTTTACAGAACACTTATGAATGTCAAATGAAGCTACCACTGGTTCGGGCGGTAGTTTTCCACTGAAAAGAATCCAGCAAGAAACTCAGTCAAAAAAAATGTTTTGTACAGAATCATACTATTTGTTATCGAAATAATTATATAAAGCAAATTATATTCACAATTTTACTCATATTAAGTATTAATAAAAATATAATTATCTACAACAGTATTATTAAGTCTTTGAGTATATTATGAATCTAAATAGATGATATCATAAAAAATGCAGTGCAGGCGTGGAGATCAACATGTCCAGGATTTTTTATCATAAACAATTACTATGGGTACTAAACAACGGAAAAGCATACTATATACACACTAAATTTGTTATTGTTAACACATACATAATGTTGTACATAGAAACATCTATACACTAGATATGTTCATATATAACAGACATGTTCATGCACAAAAATGATTGTACTGCTCGTGGGTCAAACAATCCCATGGTGTAATAGCCGTCGTAACCCCTATTACACATCGTCAATTATAGTCTTTAGCACAGCAGAACCTCCAATTTATGGTTCACTTGGACCTCTTCCATCTCATATTCAAAACCACCCTCACTGTAAAATCATTTTAAAACCGCATAATATGGCCACAAATTAAATAGCAATTTATTTACCTGTGCAAAAAACATTGGTGCAATCGGCAAAACAACCGGAACCGACCGCAAGCTCGCCTGAACCAGGAAATACTGGCATTATTTCACTGCTACACCAACCTCGCTATCTTTGTAATTTTATGGTGGAATTGATCATTGTAGCTTTTTTATTCGAAATAAAGGTCCAAGCGATTAATAACGTTTCTTTGAGCTTGGTTTTAACTATTGCTGTTATTTCAATTTAATCATCTATTTCAAATATATCTCGTGCTTAACCTTTACATGTTATTGTGTTGGCATCATCATCAGCTCATTAAACGTTTTCTCACGATGTTTTCCTTCACCGAAAGAGCGTCGGATAACGTACATATATTTTCGAAAATTCGAAAACACATTGGTACACGTCAGGATTTGAACCTTAGCCTTCCCGTCAGGAAGGCGACAGTCTACACTAGTGATGTAACGAATATTCGCATTCGCATTCGCGAATATTCGCATATTTTTCGATATTCGCATTCGCATTCGCATTCGCAAAAATCGATGCGAATATTTTGCGAATGTTTTTATCAAACTAAAAGGAAATTATTATATAGATAGATGCATATGAATTAATAACACAATAGATAAGGAAGCTTTATATATTTTATTTAATCATATGTGTATTGACTGTTCCATAATATGAAAAACTTAACCTTTTTTATTTTTTAGGCATATTAAAATATTAACAAGAAGAACGATAATAAAATATTAACGAAAGAAAGAGATCTAATCAAATCTAAGTATAATACTAATCAGCCTTGTTACAACGATGTAAGGTTTGCTCTTCTTTAGTAGATTATTACTAGAACAATTATTAAATAAAGTTTACAATGTCTTTTTACTAAAACCAAATAATTACTTTTAACAACATTAAACTTCTTATATCCGATCTATTATACATTTATAACCTTTGGCTTTAGTTTTATATTCTTTATATTATTTTAGTATATTTTTGAACAATTAAATATAATGACAATTTATGAAATATGAACTTAAACAACCAAATAAGGAATACTTAACTCTTTTAAACCAAATAAGGATTACTCAACTCTTTTTTCAAACTTTTTACAAAAAATAAACTAATATTTATTTTTATTTAACCAAAAGTAAACTTCTAATATTACCATACCTTATGTTAAAACTAATTCTTAATTAAAGTATCTTTTATGAAAAAAGAACTACAGAGATCTAATCAAATTAAGTATAATATTAATCAGCTTTGATAAAACTATGCAAGGTTTGCATTTATTTAGTAGATTATTTATTACTATAACCATTATTTAATAAAGTTTATAATTTCTTTTTACTCAAACCAAATATTTACTTTTAATGAAATATACATTTCAATACAAAACAAACAAATAAAGAATACTTAACTATTTGTTAATAAACTTAAAAAAAAAACAAAATAATGTTTCCTTTAATTGTAAATAAAAGTAAACTTCTAACATTAGGTTTCATTTTTTTTAAAATAGTTTTCTTTATCTTTGTATTAAGAAAATAAAAATTATGAAATATAAAGTACACAAGTTGTTTTGAAAATTTATAGTTTTGCTAATAACAAGTAAATAACAATAAAAACAAGGACATAGTCGAATATTTAAAATTTAAATATGCTGTAATTTTTAATTCTTAATAATTAAATTGAAGTAATGGAATATTAAATTTTAAAAACAAAAGTTTTGAGGCTCTTTCTCCGTGCAACCTGCTTCGGTGAGGTGTGTAAAGTAGTCCAGCTCCACTAAAAACTCTTTCACTGGGGACACTTGTGGGTGGAGTCACCAAATATTCTCTGGCTACTGGAGAAAGAATATCATATTTGTTGCTATTTACTTTCCACCAAAGAAGTGGGTCTTCTTCATTTTCAATACGTTTATCCAAAACATATTCATTCAATTTTTTTTTAATTACTTGTTCTACAGGATTTGGAATATCATTATTAATTTCTTCCTCGCTTTCACTTGAGTCCATCATCATTTTCATGGTTTCTTTTAATGACACAGATTTCTCTGAAAGATTAGCACGGGAGCTAAAGTTTTCTTTAAACTGATTTGTCATATTAGGACGCTTTGAATTGAAACATGAAGACAAGTCCTCATTTCCAATTAAATTTAAAATATGCTTCACGACCTGATCTTTGGTTGAAGGATTTTTGAAAAATTTCGATTTGTACCTAGGATCAATAAAAGTTGCTATAGCAAATAATCTGTCGTTTTCCAAATGAGAAAATCTGAGACTCATTTCTTGTTTTAGAACAAGTATGGTATTCCGAATGTAATCGTCAGATGCATCATATTCATCAATCACCTTTTCCAGGGTGGCCAATAACGGAATCACAGATGATATGGAAACATTGGCTGCACTTAGTTCTCGTGTTATTTCTTCAAAAGGTTTTAGCAATTTCAATAATTTTTCAACAAGTATCCATTCTTCTGAAGTAAGTTGTGAAATTTTGTTGTTAGTGGAAGCATACAGGCACAGTGAATCCTTGTTTTTTAAAATGCGTTCTAACATATAAAAAGTGCTGTTCCACCTTGTAACACACTCTTGGATTATCTTGAGCTTTGGTTGATTAAGCTTTTCTTGTAAATTAGCAAGTTCATCTTGAGCTACATTAGAGTGGTGGAAATGTGTTGCTATCTTTTTACATTTGTTAATGACTGTAATTATAGATTCTTGTGACTTCAACCCTTCCTTAACAACAAGTTGAATTTGGTGCGATAAACAATCAATGTTTTTAATGTTCAATAAAGAAATACCTTTTTTCATGTTAGTGCCACCATCCCTAACAATACATAATACATGTTCTTTGGGAATTCCCCATGATGACAACATAGTTTCTAACTTTGCGGCTATGTTTTCTCCTGTATGTCGCCCATCATTAAACACTTCTGCTTTCAAAACAATCATTTTTCGTTCATAACTATTGGTAATTCCGTGACAAGTGAAACTTATCAGCGAAACCCCAGAGCGAGAATCAGACTAGATATCAGTTGTTAACGATAATTTATCAAATGATTTGATTAATTCCAGAATTTTATCCTTTACCTTGCCATATAAGTTTTCGCAAATAAAGGAAAAAAATATTGTCGAGTTTTTAAATTATACGATGGGCATACTTGGTTAATTAATCTTACAAATCCAAGACATTCCACAAAACTAAATGGTAAATCCTCCAGTGCGATCATTTCGCTAATTAAATTATCCAGCTCCAAAGACTTGGTGTTGTTATTATCCCACTTTTTATTTTTTGTAACACAATCAGTTAGAGATATTTGTTTGAGGTCGGTCTTGGTACATTGTCGCGAAGAGGACGGCAAAGAATAAGTTTTTGCAGCACCTCGCTTTTCATTTTCTCTTTTTTTCAATTCGTCATATTCATTTTTGTGTTTAGCTTCCAGGTGATTTCGCATAGAACTAGTGGTCCTGCCTTTGCGCGAGTACTTTTTATCACACAACTTGCATTTCACATTTTCAGCATCGTATATTCTAAAATAAGTCCAAACTTCGCTAACATGTGCTTTACTCATGTTTTTATATCACTTCGTCACTTGAATATTACTTAAATTTGGAAAATAACACTAACCTAACCTTAAATCAAAACAAAACTTTTCGATTGAACTAACTTCGTTCATTCAACCTGTATTGGTTCGGGCTATGTTCGGTTTCAACATGGCCGGCACGAAATGTCAAAACTGTCAACTGTCACTGTCGCGCGCTTTATTTGAAATTTAACATTCGCATTCGCATTCGCATTCGCGAATATTGAAGATAAATATTCGCATTCGCATTCGCATTCGCGAATGTTAAAAATTCAATATTCGTTACATCACTAGTCTACACCATTGAGCCACCGACGCTCTCCATTGGGCCACCGTTTGACGCGACCGTGTTGGCATTATTATACATGAAATGTTTTTGGTGGGATACTTTTTACAATAACTTTCTGACGTCGTTTATTTTTCTTAAAGTGCATAGCTAAATATTATATATATACGATATAAGAAAAATGAATTTACTACTTACATAATTATGATTTGACGACCCATTTGGTGTTGCGGTTGAGACGTAGACTGCAACACCAAGGATTCCGGGTTCGATCGGGTCATGATACTACTAAATTTTAATCCACAAAACATGTTACTGTCGTTCCCATAACTTCACTGATTACAATCTCCAACAATAGTTTTTAACTTTCCAAGAGACTTTCGCAGACTCGAAGTAAGTGCAGCAACAATAAGGCTATAAAAACTTGAAATTACACCGGCTCTATTGTTGGTGTATGTTGGAGTGCTCTCGAGGATCCGTGCAGACAATATGCATATTCACCCCGCCCTCAGCCGTACGTGAGTGCGTGCCTTTATGTCCCAGGAATGTGACTTCTAATACCGGGATATATTATTCCTAGATGAAATCTCGCGGTTTACTCGTAAACTGCATAAGCAATAACTTCCACCCTTGTGTAGTGGGCCGTTTATGTTGCTTATCGTATCTTGTTTGCTTTAATTTTGGAGATTGTGAGCGTGAGGGCATATTTGGAATGGTTTTTTGTTTTCGATATCGTAAAAGACGATTCGACCTATCGATTTATGAAATCCTGATTTAGAATAATTGTGCTAAGATAAAATCGATCTCTCATATTCCAAAATATTTAATGTATCGAGAACGGCTTAACTCATTTCGCAAATTTGTTTTTCATATTTTGTGTAAGATACAAATAATATTCTTATGGAGTGGATCATGAGTAATGAGAAAAGCAGAGAACCGGGATATTTGGTGCTAAATGGGGTAGTCCAGAGGTCATATAATAAGTAGAAAGAGAGAGAAGAACCAAAATAAATCAATAAAATAAAAATAAACACTAAAATAACAGCGGATCCATATTTTATATTAGCGCTATAGTTAATTAAGTGTGCCTTTGAGTAAAACAAAAAAAAATGTTGACATAATGTGCACCAGTTTTTGACAGAAACTATATAAAAAGCAAAGCAGTTAAGAAACAATTATACAGAATGCATATTTAGAGCAAAGAGATTCCGTGTGAAAGTAATGAAAATGTATTTATATCTAGATGTTTTATGTGAACATAAGACTAAGACCGGGTGGCACATTGCACCACAATCGCAATAATAACCACCGGTTGGCGTAACGAGAGCCCCACGATCTACTTTAACAACATTTATATTCATATCACCGTGTATTTACATTCCATCCCAGAAATAACGCGCGGGGAAAGGTTGAGTTCCATTTCTAAAGGTTTTACGTTTCGGTTTTCTGGGCATGAAAACCTTTTGCGCGCTCGGTAAACCCTCGATGGTTTAAGGATACTAATCAGATTTGCGTATGCTGAGGTCATAAATACGAGTATGTACGTGGCGTGCTTCAATTGACATGAAGTTGGTCTATTCTGACCGACTTAATACCTTGGTTTAGAGTCTTAGTTTTCTGATTAAATCAGAAATAATCAAAGTAATAAGTGTTTTTATTAGATTTATCTGCGTTTCATCATCAGCTCATTAAACGTCCCCACCGAGGGGCACGAGCCTACCCATATAGGGTGATTAAGCCTTTGTCGTCCACGCGGGCCCAGTGCATGTTGGACGACTTCACGCACAACCTTTGAATCTCTTCGCCGGCGTGCGCAGGTTTCATCACGATGTTTTCCTTCACCGTAAGATCGTCGGATAACGTACAAATGTTTTTCGAAAATTCGAAAACACATTCGTACGTGGCGGAATTTGAACCTCGGCCCGCCCGGTAGGAGGGCGACAGTCCACACCATTGAGCTACCGACTCTCTACAATATATATGCGTTTACAATATACAAATTAATAATACGTTTTGGCGATTTTGCAGTTGTCGCGATCACCAAATAATTGGGTCTGCGACCAATAACTGCAAATAAATAGAAGAAATTTTATGGATATACTATTTTCATAATTAAGACGATTTAAATCTATGATTGAAGTTCGATGAGTGACTAATCCTGCGCCTACTCACAGGCTACAGAAAATC